>JAQMYF010000021.1:1991313-2003108 GCA_030014195.1 Neosilurus mollespiculum | reverse complement strand
TCTCACTCTCTCACATCCTTTCGTGTGAATTTCTCTCACGCACTCTCTCTCACACACTCTCTCTCACGCACTCTCTCGCTCTCACACACTCTCTCTCACACACTGTCTCTCTTCTGTATTAATTTCTCAACCCTTCTCTTTCTCTCTCTCTCTCTCCCTCTTTCTCTCTTTTGTGTGAATTTCTCTCTCACTCTCTCACATCCTTTCGTGTGAATTTCTCTCACGCACTCTCTCTCACACACTCTCTCTCACGCACTCTCTCTCACGCACTCTCTCTCTCTCACACACTCTCTCTCACACACTGTCTCTCTTCTGTATTAATTTCTCAACCCTTCTCTTTCTCTCTCTCTCTCCCTCTTTCTCTTTTGTGTGAATTTCTCTCTCACTCTCTCTCTCTCACACACCCTTTTGTCAATTTCTCTCTCACGCACTCTCTCTCACACACACACCCTCTCACACTCTCTCTCTCTCTCTCTCTCTCCTGTATTTATCCCCCTTCTCTCTCTCTCTCTCTTCTGTGTGAATTTCTCTACCCTTCTTTCTTTCCCTCTCTCTCACTATCTCTCTTTTGTGAATTTCTCTCTCACACACTCTCTCTCTCTCACACACACACTCTCTCTCCTGTATTTCTCTCCGCTTCTCTCTCTCTCTCTCTCCTGTGTGAATTTCTCTACCCTTCTCTCTCTACCCTTCTCTTTCTCTCTCACACACTCTTTCTTTTGTGTGAATTTCTCTCTCACACACACTCTCTCACACACACACACTCTCTCTCCTCTGTATTTCTCTCCCCTTCTCTCTCCCTCTTCTGTGTGAATTTCTCTACTCTCCTCTCTCTCTTTCTCCCCTTCTCTCCCTCTCTTCCTTTCACTACCCTTCTCTCTCTTTTGTGCGAATTTCTCTCACACACTCTCACACACACACTCTCTCTCTCGCTTCTGTATTTCTCTTCCCTTTCCTTCTCTTCTGTGAGAATTTCACTACCTCTCTCTCTCTCCCCTTCTCTCCCTCTCTTCCTTTCTCTACCTTTCTCTTTCTTTCTCTCTCTCTTTTGTGTGAATCTCTCTCTCTCACACTCTCTCTCTCTCTCTCTCTCTGCAGGTGCTGAAGGGATTTCCTGAGTGCCTGCAGGCCGACATCTGTTTACATCTCAATCAGTCTCTGCTGCAGGGCTGTAAGGCGTTCCGGGGGGCCAGTAAAGGGTGTTTGCGTGCTTTGGCGATGCGTTTTAAGACGACGCACGCCCCGCCGGGAGATACCCTGGTGCACGGCGGGGACGTTCTCACCGCCCTGTATTTCCTCGGACGAGGATCTATAGAGATCCTGAAGGATGACATCGTGGTGGCCATTTTAGGTGAGTCAAGTCCCGTTTATTCCGTCAGTGATGGATAAAGGCTCATAGGTGCTCAACGTTAAAGACGGACACGGATTCATTCCGTCTGTATCGTAAGCTTGCTACCCCCCCCCGCAACCATGGGGGTGCGGTAGTGAATAGTTCGAGAGAGTCACAGGGACAAACATTTAATGTGTAACATTTTGGAGGATCTATTATCAGAAAGTTTTCAGCAATCTAAAAAAAAACAAATTTTCCGGAACCTTATAAGGAGTAAGTTGTTCATATCTACATGGGGAGCGGGTCCCCTCTCGTGGGGGCCGCCATCTTGCACCGCCATGTTTCTATAGGAGCCCAGAACCATCCAGGCTTCAAGGGGGAGGGGTCAGGAATGAAATTTATAGTTGGTTACAATCTGGAACCTCACCACGAATCTTACACACTGTACCTTTAATACAGAACAGCCGGCAGGCAATTGGGTGTGACTCGGACGGAAAGACGGCGATCCGTGCTAGACCGATTTGCTCACACCCACAATGAGTCCAGGAGTAAGCGGATGGAAAGAATTCTCCGTCTCCTCGTAATGTCGGAATGTCGCCATCTACAACATGTACGCAATTTTTTCCTCTTTTTTAATTAAGTACATTATTCTCTACTGTCGCCATGTGTGATTTGCGCAGCGTCACTTCGAAATTGCCCCCTAGTGGATGTGTTGCTGAACATCGATTCCAGCGCAGTGGACGGTGTCGGTTGAAGCATTTGAAACAGGCATCTTTATTTTCGTATGTAAAGAAGAATAAATAAGCCACTGACACTGACGGCACTTTATTTTATAGCGGTGCAACGACATTAGTGATTTATTATATATTCATCAAAGATACACAACACCACCACCACCACTGCAGCGCGACACACCCGGCTCACTGTCAACTCTCTGTGTTTGATATTTAATGACTTTTTTATCATTTATAAAAGTTTTAACCCCCCCCAGGCAGAATGACCTGCACATAATGAGCATAATTCATTTCCGGAAATCCATCCTTCATGCTTATAACGCTGAAAAAACCCACATTTTGGTATTTTCATTAAAAACAGAACAGCTGAGGTTAAATTTCACAGTAAAAATGGATTATAATGTCTCTGTTCTACCTTGTTTTCCAATAAACCAGTGGGGATTTCTAGCCACTGGAACGCCGTACATCAGGCAACACGGAGTCCTGGTGAAAAATCGGATTCATGGAAAATTGCTCTGGCAGGTCGGGCCTCGTGGATATATAACCACCTGTTAATTAATCCTTAATTACACTGAAAGAAAAGAAAAGACCACAGCTCATCTGGTTTATTCACCACCAGCATGTGACCTGGAATAAAGATGATGCTCTTAAGGGCACAGAAATAACGGGGGGTGGTGGTGGGGGGGGTTTAGTTAAATATACACATACATCAATGCATGGACATGGGACAACCATCCAAAATGAAGTTGATGGGTTAGTTCTATATACATCAATGCATGGACACGGGACAACTGACCAAAATGAAGTCGATGGGTTAGTCATGGACACGGGACAACTGACCAAAATGAAGTCGATGGGTTAGCCATGGACACGGGACAGCCATCCAAAATGAAATCGATCGGTTAGCTTTATACAACGATGCACCGACATGGAATAACCATCCAAAATGTAGTCGATGGGTGAGTTCTAGATTCAGCAAAGCATGGACACGGGACAGACACGGGATAACCATCCAAAGTAAAGTCTGGGTTAGCTCTATACATCGATGCATGGACACGGGACAGACACGGGACAACCATCCAAAGTGAAGTCTGGGTTAGCTCTATACATCGATGCATGGACACGGGACAGACACGGGATAACCATCCAAAGTGAAGTCTGGGTTAGCTCTATACATCGATGCATGGACACGGGACAGACATGGGATAACCATCCATAGTAAAGTCTGGGTTAGCTCTATACATCGATGCATGGACACGGGACAGACATGGGATAACCATCCATAGTAAAGTCTGGGTTAGCTCTATACATCGATGCATGGACACGGGACAGACATGGGATAACCATCCAAAGTGAAGTCTGGGTTAGCTCTATATATCGATGCATGGACATGGGACAGACACGGGATAACCATCCAAAACTGAATTCAGTAAGTTTTCTCAAACCGCCTCGTACACAACCTTAATCGCCTTTAGCTGCTAGCATGCTACCATAATCACCACCCGAGTATCTGCACTTCACACCTGGGACTTGATCTGAAAGTTTTAACACCTGCTCTATAATAAATGATGCTGGAAAGTAAGAGAAGCCGCCTGAACTCGGGTCGTATCCTCTCCTCGGTTTACACCGAGCCAGTAAAAGCTCTCGGACACACAGCAGATTTCTCCAAAGGAGTAAAACTGCTGATGCAATGATGCGTCCCAAAAAACCCAGAGTGATGACACACCTTCCAGTCATTCAGCTGTCAGACCGTAAAAAACTCTGAATGAACACAGGGCTGACACGGGTTCAGCTTTCTCGGCTCGTAAACTTAACGCCAGAGCCTTCATATATCACTTATATAGCTCCGAGTCTCTACACAGAACTGCACGCTTTTCTGGGTTTAATTTAAGCAGCTGTCTGGGACGAAGGCAATAAAGGTGTAAATGATGAGGTTTTTAACACCTCAAGTTCAGTTCGAGGTCTTGCTGTTGCTTTGCGGTATCACTGGGGTCGTTCCCGGGAACACGTGGGATTGTTGTTATACTGGCTGTGGAAGGGAAGGGCAGTGGAGGGTGGGCTCCATCATAAAATCACATATATACACTCTGGACGAGTGTCTCAGGAGAAAAGGAAGTAATCTCACGAGAAAGTCGTGACATACGACCCCCCAAAAAAAAACAAAAAAAAAACACGTATGCAATTCGTATGTTTATCGTAATATAGTTAGCCATAGTCATAGGGCATCGCACGTCACACTACGTGACAATCTTCAAAACTCTGCAACAAGCGTCTATGACAGCATTTTTCCTCCAATTTTTTGTTGTGGACCTGTTGTGCGGTGTTTGTGACGGGCTGTAAAATCTGCCAACCGATTCTTATTAACAGCTGAATTTCTCAGTAAGTGGGCGTCATGGCGGCGTAGAGGTTGGCACGTCCGCTTCACAGCAAGGAGGTCCTGGGTTCGAGTCCTGAGCTCGGCGAGGCTGTTTCTGTGTGGGGTTTGCATGTACTCCCTGCGTGGGTTTGGTCCAGGTATTCTGGTTTCCTCCAACAGTCGAAAGACATGCGCTTTCGGTTAATTGGCTGCTCCAGATTGCCCCAAGGTGTGAGTGTGAACGATTATGTGTGTGTTAACCCTATGGTGGACTGACAAGCTGTTCAGGGTGTACCCTGCTTTCGGCCAGAGTTGGCTGGGATAGGCGCCAGCCTTTTCCCAACCCAATATGATTATGGTCCGAAAAACGAATGAACGAATGAAAGAGCCAATCATCTGGATGGCAGAAGAAATCAGATTGGCGTACGTGTGTGTAATAACGCATTTAAAGGATCATCCACCTCGTACGATCGGACAGATTTAGGTCAGATAAACGTACTGCTCTTTAAGGTGTATAAATAAAGCTCTCGGTTTGATTATCCGTCATGATGAATTCTTGTTGCGCGTGTAAACAGAGCTGTTGATCATGAGGACAGGTGCGAATGCTGCTGAGGTTGTGGATGTAATACACACCGGACCGGCGGCGGCGATAAGTGCAATCACTGCAATAATGAAAAGTTTCCTCTCTGAACGAAATCCTGCTGAGATGGAAGTTTTCCTGACCTGTGAGCGCACGCGTGCAGCGGAAGCTTACCTCAGCACTTCTGGAACTTCTGTACAGATTCGTGTTGCTGAGTCGCACGTGAGTGCATGCATGATATCCGCCGTCCTCTAGTCTCCTGCGTGGCCTTATTATGTTGCTGCAGGCTCACTCGGAGAAAGAGTAATGAGCCGTTTTAATTCGGTGTACCCGTTCCACCTGCGTGTGTGCGTGCACGTGTGTGTGATACAGAGAGAGAGAGAGAGAGAGAGAGAGAGAGAGAGAAATATGGCTACAAGTCAGCAATGTAAAAAATAACTGCTGTCTCTGTGGCCACGCCCATTATCTTTTTTAATGGCTCCACACACCGCATCGTTCTCTTTCCTTCCTTCTCCCTTCCTTCTTTCTATCCTGAGTGATTTGTCTACTGGAAAATATTTTTACAGGCCCCGTCACTTGCGTCGTATACAAACCGGTTACTCAACCAAAAATTCCTCGGACAGTCGTGGGCGTGTCGTACGAAATTCAATTGGAACATGCCGTCGTAGACACTTGTCGTGAAGTTTTAAACATGGTAAAGAATTTAATTATCGACGTGGCGTCCATTTCCAAGATCACAGCTGCGCTACGATAAACATACGAATTCTGTACGATTTTATTTGTGCCGCCTGATACGTACTTCCTTATACACCCACACGTGTCCTTCAACATTGTTCCTGCAGTTTAAAACCGAGCCGTACAATGATCGTAGCCTGGAGTTTGCGAATTCATCTCATGCACACAGCCATCCATGAAAGATTGGCCAAACCCAAACTCTTGGGAAGGAAGGGACGGCAGATCCTTGCTTCCCTGTCCCTCAGAGCAACCACTGGCCAATCATGAGCTCATGCATACAAGGGGGCGGGGAGCACTTTCCTCCAAGTGTGTTACGCTTGCAGTTAGAAAAAATATAAAGGCGGCGCGGCAGCATTACGCGTCTCAGAGGAAGCACATGCTTGCCCTCGTCCATCCGTGGTCATGTTATAGGAGGTATTCTTAACGAGTGGTAATTGGGTATGAATAAATTTGGGGTGAAATACGAGTATTCATGCTCGAACCCCAGGTTTGTCCAAAATACACAAAGCATTTTGTGCTTCTGGTACTCAGTTGTTTGATGGGTAAAATGTGCTACTGGGATCTCATAACACCCTGAACTAACAGTCCTCGCTCTGACTTGTTTGGTTGCCGTAACACAGACTGTAAATCGAGCTCATGTGTACATAAAGTAAATGCCAGGTCTCGTCCTCTCTACCGATCTGCATCTATCCAAAACTTGGCTTCTGTATGTCAGGTCTACCATAACGTCTTTTCACCATTTTCTGTCGCACGTTGATCTCAGAATCCTCTGTTGTTGCTGATTATAAATACCTCGGAAGACGTCTCTCAGGTTTATAAGCGGTGACAGATTCCCTACTCATCGTTGTGTACATGACCAGAGCTACATAATATACACAATCCAAAACGGTGAGGAATCCGAAAGCGTACCAAAACAAGCAGTTCATCATCAGGTCCATGTCCCAGACACATTCCTGAGGCCACGACTCAGCGGCGAACTTACGCTTGAAAGGAACTCTGTAGAGAATTTCAGACGGAGGAGACGACTGGTCTGAGAGAGGGCTGGACAACGAACAACCATTACAATCCTGGAATCTTTCCCATTTAAATTTCACGTGAACGTTTCACTGCGAATGGTCAACATTTGTACTGAATTACAAGCTGAGTGACTGCAATCCATCATGGACGCCACTGCGGACATCCATTAATTCCATGCATTTCCTCTCAGGTAAGAACGATATCTTTGGCGAGATGATCCATCTATACGGCAAGCCGGGCAAAGCCAACGCGGACGTGCGAGCTCTCAGCTACTGTGACTTGCACACCATCGATAGAGAGGAGCTGCTCGAGGTGTTGGACATGTACCCAGAATTCTCAGACTACTTCTGGTCCAACCTGGAACTCACGTTTAATCTGCGTGATGACAATGCAAAGGTACACACACACACACACACACACACACACACACACATTCTTTTCACTGTACACGAACAGGCACCATTCAGAAATGTTTCGAATCCCATCACTTCCTTCTCTAACACTCCAGTGGTTTTCAACAGAGGAGCCTGTACACGGCGGTGAGTGACTCGGATCTGGAGGAGATCAACAGTAGGTCAAAAGCCTGCTTTAAAAGCAACATCTCCGCAGGTAAACCTTTACTTCTGTCCTGCCACCACATTCCATCCTGTCTTCATTCAACTCTTTCAATGTTTTGAACGATATTAGACTTAATATTCATGTTTTACAGCTTGTTTTGGTTTTGTGTGTGTGTGTGTGTGTGTGTGTGTGTGCGCGCGTGCCAATACAATCCACATGGTTCTATTTACAATAAGACCAAACAGATGATTTTGCATATTTGGCTTTGCAACACCGAACTGTAGAAAGCGAAAGTCCTACAACTCCAAGAGAGATAATACAAGGGTAGTGCATTCTACTCTCTCTCTCTCTCTCTCTCTCTCTCTTTCACACATACACACACAATGACATCCAAAATGTTTTGAATTCGGGTGGTATGCCTGCCTCACAGCAGGGCAGCACGGCGTTGTAGTGGTTAAAACGTCTACCTCCTACCAGGATGGTCTCGGGTTTGAGTCCCAGGCTCGCCTAGGGCATGTTGTGTGTTCTCCCTGTTCTCGGGTTTCCTTCTGGTACTCCGGTTTCTACCCACAGTCCAAAGACATACACATTAGGCTCCAAATTGCCCCAAAGCCCGTAGGCTCCAGCCTCCCCGTGACCCTTGTAGTATTAAGCGGTTCAGCGAATGAATGAATGTTTGACGTTATTTAAAATTTTAAGCTTTTTCACTGCTCGAGATGTCCGTGTCTATGTTGATGGTCGCCATCTGGTTTCGACGCGCTCTTGCCTCCAGATGGCGTGCGCGTGTTGTTTTGTTTATGTTCTCCAGATCATTCCGCTCCGTGCAGGGGTCACTGATACCCAAATACAGGAGTAAGTATCTGAAAAAAATAGTTTTAGAAAGACTTTGTTTTTTAAGAGATAACATTGTATTTCATGTTTATTTATTCTGCCTGTTAAGTCAATGGGACCCTTTAAGAATGTGAATCCAGGCAGCACAGCGGCGGAGCAGGGAGCCTGTGGGTGTGACAGCTACACCAAGTTTCGCCAGATGTTAATGTGTGCGTGCATGATGCTGACCTCACATCTAGCGTGTTTTCCTGCGTCATACACAGCATTTAGATTCCATTTGATTTCGAAATAAAGTATTGATAAAATTGAAATGCTTACAGGGTGTCACACCACGACAGAGTGTTAAAAGAGAAACAAAAATACAGAGCGTGGGGGGAAAAAAAATAGAGAGACAAAGAAATAGTCTGTACAAAAAAAAAAAAAAAAACTGCTTTTTCATAGCAGTCGTTTAAGCACGCGGACGGATTGCTCGGCAGATTTTGTTCTGTTCTCCTCCCACACATCTCTCATCCTTTCATCTTTTCTATCTTTGTTTTCAGCCAGTTTCCATGGCGGCACTCAGGGTGTGTACGTAGAGAGGATGCAGCCTGCTTTGCCATCCTTTAGGGGGCGAGCTACAGTCTGTCCTTAAACGACATGATACAGTTAATCCCTTTATCTCTGTTTGAACATTCGACGCACGTCAGTTTAACCTCTCCGCTCGGTCTTCCTACAGGGACTCCAAGTCGACACGGCGTGGTGGAGAGGGAGACAGACAGAGATACGCTGCAGGGAGAGGAAGAGGAGGAAGAGGAGGGGAAGAGAGGTGAGGAGTAGTCAGATGGAAAACAGGAAGAGAGAAAGAGAGCGAGCGAGCTTGGGAACGCTCGGCCACTCTCCCAGAATCCCACGCTAAGGACTGTACAGCATTGTACAAAGCCAACACAACACACAATTGGGGGGGTCCACAATCAGATACTTAGTCAATTACTTACCCTTATTTACATACTGTGTGTACGCCTAATAAAGGAGGGGTTACAAATGTATTGGCGCCCTTATAGAAAATAATATGCGTGCAAATGAGTGACTTTTTTTATTCATTTAAAATACAGGTTTGCACAAATGAATAAATCTGGACTTGAATCAGTTGCTGAGAGTGGTGTGTCGTTATGAAAGTGATCGTTACGTGACCGAATTATGACTTTATGAAGATTTTTTGGAGAAGTTAAATACACGAGTGTGTCTGAGCGCCGAGTTCCTGAAGGGCTGAACACTGTTATTATCACTCAGTGCTGTCTGAGCAGCTGCGCACACACACACACACACACACACACACACACACAGCATTATACTCCCTACAGGAAGCTTTCTCTCTCACACACTCCCTTGTTCCCTTCTGCAGTGACGGTCCGCACTACAGCAAAAAAAAAAAGGAAATGAGTTTATAGGTAATGAGGCCTGTTGTTAGGACCGCCTCCTGTGTTTTGCAGGTGTACACCTAACACCAGGGTGTGTGTGCATTTTTTTTTTTTTCCATGCATCTGGATAATGATCTCTGTCTAGGCGTGTGTGTGTGTTTTAATTATAATATAACATAATGCATGGTGTGTCCTGCTTATTTACCGTCAGACATAATTAACAATCCTGCACCGGTGTGTGTGTGTGTGTCTCCAGATGTGTGTGCGGATAAATGGCCTTGTGGGAACATCGATGACTCGGCACAATCTCAGGACAGAGAGGGCGGAGTTGACTGCGACAGTGACATCACGGTCGGGGAAATGGAGCAAAGGCTGGACTTGCTGCAGGAACACCTGAACAGGTGAGAGAAAGAGAGAGACATGTATGAGTCTTGCTTGTAATTGTTGCCCCCTAGTGTTTGTATGTGGAAGTGTTGCAGAAGTAATTAGGGTGAATGAAGGTTGGGGTAACTAGCTGGAGGTGCGAGAGTAGGCGGGTCAGTGTGAGGATGGTAAACAGTAATATTTGGTAAATAAACGAATCTAATCAGCGTAGGTTTTTAACGCGGCCGGCAACAGAGCAGAGAGCTGTGAGCTCTGGATGTAGTACGTGGGCACCTTCTTACACCTTGATTTGATTTGTGAGGGGTGCAGAAGCAAAAACCATTAAAAACCACGTTGCCAGATACTTCCTTATTCCCCGTAGTATTTTATTTTATTTTTTTTAACTTCACAATAAAAAACAAACAGGGTCTGATAACAGTAAAATGGAAGCAGCAAGATTCAGTGATGTAAGAAATCAATATTTGGACGTGGACGATTGCCCCACAGGGTTACACTGTAGAGCAGTTTCGCTTTTGCCGGTTAACGCACTCTAAATCAATACTGCAGCGAATAAAACAGATGGGAAAAATAGTCCCCAGGCTAACAAATACCAGAGCTTCCCTTTAAACACATTCCGCATGCTGCAGGAGGGGAGAGCTAACGGTGTTGTTGCCGCACTGTCTGTGTGAGATGTTGGGTTTTTTTTTTTTTTGTGCTCCAGGCAGCGCTTTTACAATCCAAAAGCCTTGGACAGTTGGATGGAAACATTCTTTTGTGTGTGTGTGTGTGTGCGCAGATTGGAGGTTCAGATGACGTCCGACATCCAGGCCATCCTGCAGATGCTGCAGAGACAGAGCGCCCTGGGGCCTCCAGCCTACAGCACTTTAGCCTCGAGCCCTGAATACCACAAACCAGCCATCAGAGTGCAGCCTGTAACTGCTGTACACACACAGGTAACACACACACACACATACACACACACACACACACACACACGGCTTCAGCCTAAATGTCCCTCTTAACACAAGTGCCTCAGTGGAGACTGTCATCCTGAGTTAATTTATTTTTAAATAAACACACATCCATTAGGACGACTCAATAAAACGTCCTGTTATTACTATCGAAGTGTTCGCAGAGTCCTGATTTAGAAAAGCCGAGTGAGAAAGACAAACCCAAAGACTGCGCTCTTCCCGCTACCATGGAGACCACGTCTGATGTGAGCAGGATAAAAGACTCAGGATGGGAGGCGGAGCTAAACCCGACGCAGGAAAAGAAACGCTCCGGTTCGCCGCGTCAGAGAGCTCTGCAGCTGTCGGTCCGACAGACGTCCCTCCCCGATTCGTCCCCTCCTCACAAGAGCACGACGCCGGGACTCCACCGGCCCTCTTCTGACCCCGGCCTTCCAGCAAACCAGCATTAGGTCACGACGGATATCTACGTAATACATGCTAATAACGCGTTATAACCATATCTGGAAGTAGGGATGCCGGAGTCGTCGTCGCCCTCTCGCACTGAACACTGGAAACCAGCGCACGCTAGACTCAGGGTACAGAGAGAAAGTGTGTGTGAGAGAGAGAAAGAGAGAGAGAGAGAGAGAGAGAGAGAAAGAACACTGAAATTCTGTATGCAAAAGTACATCATGTTGATTATCTTCCAAATCTTTTTTTCTGACTCCAGCAAATTCATGTAAAGAAAAAAAAAAAAAAAAGGAAACTTTGAATGTATTTCCTCAGTGTGACGGCACATAAAGTCAGCCGCGCTGGACATGCAACCGTAGCAACAGAAGAGCTGCATGCTGGGAAGAATGTGTTTTTGTTATTGTTGCATGTTTTTTTTTTTTTTTTTTTTTTTTTTTTTTTTTTTTTTTGGGGGGGGGGGGGGGGTGGTTTTTTTT
>JAQMYF010000021.1:1963017-1974166 GCA_030014195.1 Neosilurus mollespiculum | reverse complement strand
GCACGGGCGCGCACACACACGCACACACACACACACACACACACACACACACACACACACCCTTAAAAGATTAAACAAAATATTTATACAATAAAACAATCAGTGATCATTTTAGTTCTAATCTGCTTCTATTTCTGTCATATTTTCATTCTGTATTCCTGCAGGACGAAGGATGAAGTGTGTAATACTCACAAAGATCTGCAGAGGGCAGCACAGGGGGGAGAGAGAGAGAGAGAGAGAGGTCACTGTTACGAGAGCAGACTGTAGAGTGGTGGATTAAAAATATAAATAAATCACTAAAGATGGTGGAACTTCACAAGGCATCATGGGATACCTCGTGGAATCGCACGATGTTGATAACCCAGGCACACAGTCCGGCTGCAGCCGACGATTTAACGCGCACAAACTCCGGGTTGAAGTCCGGGTCGCTCAGATACTCGTCTCTCAGCACGCGCACTGTCGCGTCAGGAACGTGCTCTTTATCGAAGTTAATCAGTGCCTGCAGGAAATCATCTACCTGCGAGGACACATGATAGGCATTACAGACAGACAGACGGACAGACGGATGGACGGCCTAGCTGGAGAGCGGAGCGCCGGAACACTCGTTTACACAGACGTCCTGCTCACTTTGCTCATGACGACTTTAGCAGCTTTCCAACTGCGGTCTTTGGGAATGCGTCCGCTCGGCGCGAGCAGCACCAACACCGCCGCTAACACATTGGTGACGATCACGGGGGGATTTGGGAACGTCCGTAACTCGGTCAGATTAAGCTGCAAACACACACACACACACACACACACACACACACACACACACACACACACACACACACTAACCCTGTTGAGTGTGTTGAGAGCAGCGTTTGCTGCCTGTAAGGCTGGTTCGGCTTTGACCAGGTCATTTTCGCTCTCCTTCTGCTGCTTCGTCACTTCTGCCTGGATCGCTGCGACCTGCGCACGCAAGCAAAATCCATCTTTCAAACTCCCTCAAACACATACGGTCCTTCCGGCCCTTTCTGTACTTATCCCCTACCTTCTGCTCCTCTGAATCAGCGACGCTCTTCTCTTGGTTCAGCTTGTCCGTCTGCTGGCCTATTTTAGCGATGAGAGCCTCGGTGTCGCTGTTCCTGTGCTGCAGCTCCACTTCCTGCAGAGCCAGCTTCACCTTGAGATCCTCCACCTGATATAATAATAATAATAATAATAATGCTAAACATGGGGGGTAAATAAAAGTAAATAAAAATAAAGCGTTCATATTCCCCATCAACACAGTAGCAAATTGTTGATCAGTAATGTGTGCATGTGATCTCAGTTTGACCTTGAAAAAGCAGGTCAAGGTCATAGTTCTAGGCACTTATGCGAAAGAGTGCGGAGATGGAACTGTGTGTCAAACATGAAGGTCCCGGGACAAACTGGTGATCAGTATTCACACGGCAAACACCGATTTAGAGAAAGTGACCTCAGTTTGACCTTGAAAAATTAAAAATTAAAAATTAAATTAAATCAATTAAAAAAACAAGGTCACGGCCCTCAGAACTCATACGAGATCATGCGTCTAAGGTATGAAGAGCTGGTCAATTTGGCGACCACACAGCTAATATTAATGAATTTTAACAAAGTGACCCTAAATTGACCCTTAAACCGATAGGTCAAGGTCATGCTCATTAGAACTCATGCGAGAGGGCGATGAGATGGAGTTTTGTTTCAAGTATTAAAGTCCCAAGACAGACTGCTGATCGGTAATAACTCGGCGAAGGCGCGTGAAGGACAGACGGATGGACTGGCAATACCGTATCCCCCTCTGAACGCGCCGTGTTAACGAAACACTCTTCCTTCACACAGAGTGAGTGGGTTACTTTGATACCTGGGAGGCCGTGGTTAAAAGTTTCTGCAGGCCGTTCTCCAGCCGCTCCATCTTCTGAGTCAGCTCCTTTCTTTTTGTCGCCAGGAGGTTGCCATATAACTTCATGAACTCCAGGAAGCTCTTTGGCGTGGTGTAGTTGAAGCGTTTCTCATTCTGCTGGTACTTCACACTTACCTCATTAACGCTGGTGTGTGCATAGGAGATGAACTCACTGATGGACGCTTTCACCGCAGGCTAAAACATCACCAAAAGAAAAAAAAGGTAATATATAAGCAGGTGTATCGCCATGCCAATGAATTTTTCCTCCGGTAGTCCCTCCGTCTTTCTGACCTCAATGCCTTGGATGTTACTGATGAAGGTCGTGCTGACGGACTGCAATGCATGCTGGGGCCAAGGATGGAACCAGTCGATGGCTGTACAGTTCACCAGGGCTGGAAACTTTCGCGCTCGTGTACGCAGAGTGAACCCCACCGGTGAAACACAGGACCACCTGCAATCCAACCCGGCGTCAGTGGGGTTTCCTACATGTAAATCAGTTAAGTTTTAAGAATCTACTGATCTCATGACCTTTAGCTGTCTGCGTATGCGATCGATGAAAAAGTTCCAGCAGTTCTCTCGCGTGTCCAGCATCCCCAGTCCGCGGAGCTCCAGACGGATCGACGCTACAATCGTATCCACCTCCTCCTCGGTGAACAGATCCGGGATGTCCCCTTCACAAGCAAACATGAACACACGTTAACACGTTCCACTGCAGGTATGTTCCACAGACGCTACTTCGGTATCTGAAGTAAGTTCTGATGGTTCAAGATACCGGAAGCAAGCATGTCGTTGATCAGCACGAGGAAACGTTCATCGGGGATCTGAGCGTCCGTGTGCAGGAAAACCGTGCCGATGTTCTTCACCCCCACCTTGATGTAAAGAGCAGCGATATCACTCTGCATACAGAGAGACAGACAGTCAGGGGGTGACACGTGTGTGTGTGCGCATGTGTGTGTGTGTGTGTGTGTGTGTGTGTGTGTTACCCTAAGGTCCCCAATGCTATAGCCTTTGCGTAATGTGATCTGAAAGACCTCGAGTGTGCTGAGAAAAGCTGCTAGACGACACAAACTCTGTTTCCCACTTCCACCCACTCCAATGAGCAGCGCATTTCCCATTGGAGCCTCAAGAATACGGCTGATCCTACATCTATACACACACACACACACACACACACACACAGTTGGATGCATAAACGAATGAGTGAATAGATGGATGCTGTATATATACAAACAAATGTATCCAGATGGATGGATGGATGGAAGCATGAATGAATGGATGGATGGATATACAGGAAGGACTGATGGATGAACTAATGAAGCCTTACACATGCTGCATGGCCTCCTCGAACAGCACCAGGTTCATGATGGCGTGCAGCTCGTTGTAGTGCTCCAGCGCATCGGTCAGTGTTTTCTGCAGCTTCTCCCAGTCACTGACCTGAGAGTAACGAGGCTCTCCAACCCCGTGGGCGAAGTGCGAATAGATCAGAGGCTGGTGGATAAAGATTGACTCGTCTATTCCCTGCAGAATTACAGAGAGACAGACAGACAGATAAATATATATAACGGATAATATCAGCAAATGGGAAACGAACGTTTTCTGTCGGCACATAATGTGCAGTGGTTTTACTTAATAGTAAATAAGCCATTCATTTTTAAATAAGCAACTCAGTATAAACATTTATGTTGCAAGCAAAACACAGACTGAGAGAAGGTGGGTGTTGATGTCTAGTTCGGTAGAGGCAACGAGTCGAGAGCATGCTAAGTGAGGCTTTATGTACTAAAATGTTTTAAAAACATTGCCTGGTGTTCAGTCTGCACTCGTTTGTGATGGATGTTAGTAATTGTCAATTCTGTCACTCAAAGCTAATTTCTGAAGGTGTCTCTGCTGTGCAGCGAGGGGAAGACCGTGAGCGTAATTAGAGAGAGCTATTGCATCAGCCTAAATCCTTTGGCATGGTAAACTGTTTGTGTGGCCTCCAGTATGTGAACGCGGTGTTGTAACCAGGGGCAATGTCTGGTCACGTGACCGTATCGAAGTCCACCTATAGGTGTGTATGCTCCTGAGTGGCGCGTCGACAAGGTGCGTGACTATCAACCTGGAGATCGTACGTTTGGATCCCGGTTGATCCCACAGCCATCAGTGACCGGGAGTCCATGGGAGATATTTGGCCAAGCTTTCACGGGAGGGAGGGATGGATGGAATACGCTCACTTCCCTGTCACTTACAGCGATCACTAGCCAATCATGGGCGTCTGTGAGCTCATTTGTACGAGGGGGTGGATAGCGCTTTTAAGTGTGTTAGGTCGCCGCCAAGTACACATGCGCAGCAGTTTGGAAAGAGGCGGGTGGCTGGCATTGCAAGTCACGGAGGGGGGTTGTTGGTGGGCAATACTTGATGGGTGGGAATTGGATACGACTAAATTAGGGAGAAAATGGCTAGGGATGGATTGGTAAGCTCTTAGTGAACCCTATCTTCGCCCAGAGTTGGCTGAGATAGGCTCTGGCCTTCTTGTGACCGTGGTAGAATTAAGCAGTTCAGAAAACGAATGAATGAATAAATATTTAATATTATAATAACTTTAATAAAACTTCCTCGTACCTCAAAATATCTTTTTCCCGTGTCCAACAGAATCTTATTGAAAAGTTCGACATCCTTTTCCTCCATCAGTTTATCAGAGTACACACGAGAACTCTCGTGCAGCCAGAGGTGCACCAGGTCGATGGGGTATTTCACGGTCTCAGGCTGGGCAAAAAGAATCCCCTAAACACACGCACACCATGCAAATGCTACACGTTTGTACGCCATATTCCATTAAACACCTGTAATTTCCTGTTTATTAAAAGCTCATACACTGTCCCTCTCTCTCTCTCTCTCTCTCTCTCAGACACACACACACACACACACACACCTGGAAGATACTGGAGATATCCCTCAGGTTAAAGATGTAATGAAAGCGGATGGCAGTAGGTAAGAAGTTCTGTGTCATTTTCTGATGGAGGCAGACGGCGGCCTGGACGAGCGCGCCCACCGAGCGGCTCACTCCGTAACTGAAGCCCCCCTGCTGGAAGTGACTACCCAAGATGCTGCTGTAGATTGTATTTAGGGCATCGGCACCTGGGAAATGCACCGCAAAAACAGAGAAATGCCTCTGCACGGACAGAGGGAGGTGCAGAAATGCAGGTGGGAGAGGGGTTTGTGTGATCGTTATAGCTCTGTTTAAATGAACGACGACAGAAGGAAGGAGGCCGGGTACGATACGCGTTACCTGTAGCCGAGGGTTGATGGAGAAGCTTCCTGCTGTTGGGTTCATGCAGGTGATGTACTGACAGTTATGAATCTCCTTCAGCAGGAGTCTCTGACGGTCGTACCTGAAAACACACACATTCCTACTGATATAAACAGTACAAGCAAGCACACACACACACACACACACACACACACACACACACACCAATGAGAATAATCCAGATGTTGTCTGATGAGTGTGTGCGGCTGGACTGTTCCGTAGGCATCCACCTCTGGCATGTTTAAATCATCAACAAAGTAAATCAGCTTCTTCGTTCCAGGAGGAGAAAAGTTCCTCCCCGCCCTCTTCTCTAGGGGCTTTTCCAAAACTCCTGCACCGCGACAAGGTAGAAAACAAGGACATCATGCTGGGTGTTATATACACTGTGCGTGCTGTTATAGTTTTGAAATATTCGTCAAGTTAAAATAAAAGTTTGTGGTGTGTGCTGTGACCATGATATTTGACCTATGACCTCAGAACACGGCCAAGTTCATGGTTATTTAGTAATGAATCAGTGGTGAAAATTTGGTCCAAATCCATGCAGGTGGTCAGCCTGTGCCCACTGAGTTTTGTTTTGTTTTTTTTAAAGAGAATCTCATGTGACTTTGACCTTTGACCTGAGAGCCTGTAGCAGTTCATGGGTTTTTAGTATTAAGCAACTGGTGAAAGTTTGGTGAAAATCTGTTGAGGTGTTCAGAACACGGAGCGCCTACAACGAAGGAAGGAAGTGCGGCTGGACAGACAGGGCGAAAACACATAATGCGTCAGACACCACCATGATGGGCGGAGTCATAATAAATAATTAAAATAATGAACAAAATGAGTTTTTCCACTACCACTTCACTAATGATATTAACCCTGGTGTTTTGGCACACTGCATTACTGCTTGTGTAAACGTGTTAGCCGATATTTGCTCACGCTGCAGCATGGCCGACGTGGTGTAATAATTAAAGGGTACTTTGGCCACCATGTACTCCTCCTTGCGTTTGGAGATGGTGTCCCACACGAGGATGGTCTTTCCCACGCCGGCGTTCCCCACCAGCATCACCGGCTTCCCTTTCTCCAACAGGAGCTCCATGAAATACGCCAGACAGGTCGTCTCGGCCGTGTGAACCAGCACCGTCTGCACACACGCAAACACACTGCCATTCTCAAGACTTATCAGATTCGACAGTATTGAGAGTTTTATGGTGTTTTTATGGTTTATTATGAATCGTGTTTGTGTACAGTACGGTATGGGTGTAACACCTGAAGAGGGACATCAGGCTCCGGCTCGTACGCCGGTGTGCGTTCATTCCAGGGAGTGAACTTCTTTGTGATGGGGTCAATGTAGAAATCAAATACGGTCCCCTGAGAGGGGAACTTCACCGCCCGCATCTCTTTATTCCACCAACGGCTGAACTCGCTACGGTAATCTCTTAGCTAAGAGACGGGCGGAATGGTTTATGGAGGCACAGTTGATTTTAACTGATGTCATAAAGGGGTATGAACGTTTAAGCTAGCTCTAACACTTTAACTTTGTGTACTCACGTGGTCCTGAAAGAGCGCCCCGCCGAACGCCCACACGCACGCGAACACAAAATAGATCTCATAGAGTTCACGAGGAGAATCAGGAGGAGTGTTCTCATCCGTTAACAAACATTCCAGCAAACAACACAAAGTCTGTAGTACGTATTCATTCACACACACACACACACACACACACACACACACACGATTTTGCATTTCTTCTAATGTAAATGAATATATAAATAAACGAGAATAGCCCTGCCCTACCTGCACCATGCTTGTCTCCGGTATAGGTGTGATGGTCTTGAGGTTGCACCTGACCTGCTCTAAACAGTACGGCACATACTTATCAAACAGAATGGTCAGATTCGCTCTCTCTGATTGGGCCTGGCGTGTGTCAATCCAACTGGTCACACACCTAAAAGACAAGGGGAAACTGTGAGCTTGTGATGAATATATAACCACAAATGGTAACATTGTTTATTCCAATCCGTCCACGATCTGTCCTATGAACGTGGTTAAACTGGTTTCAGACTGCCTAGGTTTTGGGATTTGGCGAGTGGGCGGGGCTAACAGGTGTCACTCACAAGCTCCAGCCGAGATCTTGCGGATTGACGTAAAGGATGCCTGCTCTGGATACAGTCGCAGGGGTGGCGGCTTTCAGATGACTGATCTCAAACAGCAGACGCATAGAGGACGTCAGAGAGATGCGCTCGTTACTAGCCAGGGTCAGCACCTACAACACACACACACACACACACACACACACACACACACACGTTTAAAAATCTATCATTTCAATTTATTTTTCATTCTTTGCGGTCATGTTGTGACCTTGTTATCGTCCATGACGGTGTTGAGTGATTCGATCCACTTCGGATCGATGTCACCGTCCAGTACGATCCACTTCGGGCCATCATGCGATAAAACAGACAGCTCTCGCATGGTCGACGAGAAGAGACCTAAAACATCACGTGAGACAGGAGCATTAGGAGAGCGCAAACCTCCACCAAGCTCAGAAAATCAATCCCCCCACATCACCAAAATGCAAAAAAAAATTTTAAAAATCCAATCACACAAGGTTAAAGAATCCTTAAAAAAAAAAAAAAACAATCTGGATCATCTCGAAATTCAACCAGTCGTCCTTGTCCAAAGCCCCGCCTTTCCACTGATCGGTATCATCTCCAAAACCTAACAGAGTCTTCTAAATCCATAGCCCTGCGTCTGTTCCAAATTTCACTCCAAAACAAAACGTTCTGGATCCACAATTTGATCTGGATCATCACCTACGTGCCCAAAGCTCCACCCCTGGTAGAAACGTCAAGAAAATCCGCACGTAACCTTTCGCGTAATCCTGCTTAAATTCCTAAAAAACACACAAACTGGGGGAGAACTGAGACACCCTGTTCCTACACTTACCATCTTTCCACTCCCGCGTCACGGGGTGTAGGAACCCGAAAAGCTCATTGGTGGTTACGGCTTTGGGGTTCATATCGCTCCAGACGGGCTTCAGCTTCATGTTGGAGTAGGTTCTATGCAGCGTCTTCAGAATCTACACAGAAGCACAAACAGCATGAAGACGAGCACTGCAGCAGCCTTGTTCCTTAAGGTTCTGCTGAAGACCTGTTGGTATACCTGGCTCTTTCCTGTTCCGGCTCCACCAACCACAAAGACGGAATGTCTCACGGCGAGCAGCTCCTGCAGCTGAGTCACCTGTGAATAGAGAACTGAGGGTGGATCGGACACAACTCCTGAATTTACGATTAAAATGTGGGTTTTTTTCCAGTATAATGATGTGAAGATATAAGGACCTTAAGGATGAAGTTCTCCTCGGGCTGCAGCCGCAGCTCGGCGATCGCCTGGCGGATGTGCTGCTCCAGCTGCAGGTCTCTCTTACGTGGTATATCCAACAGTGGGAACAAATCACTGATCAGACCCAGGAATATTGGCACGTCACTCGTTACGATCTTCGGCAGGTTGAAATCCCGTAAAGCGCGCATCAACACCTTAACAACACATAACACCCGACTCATATATTCTGTTACGTAACACGGTACTATAAGAGGGTCGGCATTCAGTGAGATCCTGAATCATCATTTTAGGGCATATAGAAAGTACGGACAAATGTCCCCATGAGCACCTGCTCCTCCGGACAGCTCCTGTCCTGCCTTTTCAGTGCTCCGGCAACAACCAGCACGGATTTTATCGCCCGTAGACCCCAATCGTAGTGATCCTGCAGTACCAAAAGGTCACGTTTACATTCACGCACATTCACTTATGCTAAAAATGGTTGCTAAGTGAAATCCAATGACCACTATGAGTGGAACGGGGCGATGTGCCGAGCATGGAGCCACTGCTAAATGTTGGACAGTTTCAAAGCCTAACTGGAATCAATGGCAGTCGAAGTGGGTCACAGGCTTTACACAACATTGACAACAATAACATTTTTTTGTATCGTCAACCTCTTTGTGAGCTGATTTTAACGCCCAAAAGAGCTAAAAACAGCAGTAAATATGCTGGTTGAGCTAATTAAAAGTGGCTAGTTACCGAAATAATTATACTAATAATAACAACTCTTAATTTCACCCACAAACATCCCTGTCTTAACGATAATTTATAATTATTTGTCTTTGCCCGGAGGTTTTCAAGTCTGTTTGGTTGTTCGACAATTAGCAACATAATTCGAAATGTTTTTGGAGGTGATCCAAATTGGAAAAAAAAAATCAATAAAATAATAATCAAAAATCCTGAAATATGCCTATTCTTTAGCAAAGGGAAAAATGTTCATCAGACGGCCAGTAGGGGGAGACATTTCATTATAACGATGTCAAATTACAATAATCCATTTGTGCCTGACAGAGGTACCTTGCACTCTATTCCGTAACCTGTGACCCTCTAGTTTACGGTGACACTAGCTATTTTTATATCATAATTCGATATACAGTATATCAGACAGATCACAGCCATATTCACATACAGTGAAGCCACATTAAAGTGGCGTGTCCAACACTTAGTAATGGCTTCTAATTGGAACGCTAAAAAGTCACAGGCTACCATTCCTCACAGAGAGCTCACTGTATTGTTTCTTTAAACTGTATAAAATGTTAGCGCGGGTATTGTTAAGTGAGTACCTGTTTAGAGAGAAGTTCTTTGCAAAGCGTGTACAGGCTGATGAACTTGCGTGCAAGCAGGCGAGCGTCTATAAAGCCCTCGGCCACCAACATGATCTCACAGATCAACTCAAAATCAGGAATCACCATGGCGCATGGTCTGACACACACACACACACACACACATTACTTTTTGTTGATTATTAGAGAAACAGTTGTGAGTTGTGATACTTGGAGTTTTTTCAAAGCAGCGAAACCTGAAGAGCGCTTTCAGATTCTCCGGCAGTTCCGCTCTACCAGCGTATCCTGGGTTTAGAGTAATGAAGATCCCCACAGATGGCCTCAGCTCGATCTCCTCACCAAGGAAGTAAAACCTGATCAACATCATGACATGGAGTAATGCAGTGAGCAGTTGGGAAGGTTCGTCGTTCAATTTCTGAAGCGCTTAATCCTAATTAGGGTCGCGGGGAGGCTGGCGCCCATCTCAGCCGACTCTAGGCGAGGGTAGGATACACCCTGGACAGCTCGCAGGGCAGAAACACGCTGACGGCTATGCATAATTTCTATTAACATTTAAAGTGTTTATTTGTAAATCGTGACTGATGTGCTGATATCACCTCTGCTTCTTGTTGCGAATTGCATCTTGGATGGTTTTGACCTGTACAGCGACCACAGACAAAACCTCCACGGAGATCCTGTTAAACTCGTCGAAGCAGCCCCAGACGCCTGTCTGAGCCAGACCCTTATAAATATTACCTATGGACTAGAAAAAAAAAAAAAAAAGATATATATACATAAACATACACGCCACCAAACACTGAATGGTTAATCAGTGAGAGGGTTACCTAGGCAAGCACTTTCAGCAGTAAATCAATTTGCTTATTGGTCATCTTTACTCCTCACCTTGTAGTCCATCTGTTCCGAGCAGTTGAACACATAGACCATGATGCCAAGTGAGCGTCCCAGGTCCTTGGTGGTCTCTGTTTTCCCCGTTCCAGCAGGACCAGAGGGGGCGCCACTCATCGTCAGATGGAGAGACTGAGTTAGTGTGATGTAACACCTGTGCATGAACTTAATAGTAAATAGTCTAGACATTATACATTTTGTGACAGCAAAACAAGACTTTTATTTTTTTTTTTCTGGATTTTTCCCCCATTTTTCTCCCTAATTTAGTCATATCCAATTCCCACCCATCAACTTTTGCCTTCTCTATCACACGACCACCACCGACCAGGGAGGAGCGCAAGCAAGCACACGCTCCCTGCGTGACATGCGATGCTGCCGCCCGCCTCTTTTCGAACTGCTGCGCATGCGTATTTGGGGGCGGCCTAACACACTCAG
>JAQMYF010000021.1:1942037-1962917 GCA_030014195.1 Neosilurus mollespiculum | reverse complement strand
TGGCATCAACCCGGATTCGAACTTGCGATCTCTGGATTGATAGTCGCGCACCTTGTCGATGCGCCACTCGGGAGCCCACAACACAAAACTTTTCATATAGACAAACAAAAAACATTATCTATTCCTTGTTGGTGTTCTGCATTAAAACCCCTACCAGCAATATACAGATAAAAATATATCTATATTTAGTAACTGACCGGTCAGTAAGCGGTGTTATAACCAGCCGATTGGTGTTACCCAGATATTCATAGGAGAACTGAAACTGGGCGTCACAGATATTGACGTAGCAGTGTTTCTGCTGTTCATCCCAACGATGGCGTAACTGAGACAACCAGGCGAACGCCTGACCGTTCGTCACCTAGGAGACGAGTGCAGAGCATGGTACGAAACTAAACGAAAGTCAAGCTCTGGGATTATCATAGTAATAATGTTCAGACTGGGCTTCACAGTATGCAGGGTGTCGTCATGGTTACCTTCTGAGAGATCAACTTGGCTACGACGTCACGAGCATGAACATCGATGGTACAGAGGGTCATGATCTTCTGCCGGTCGCCAGGGCTCAGTTCACCTAGCAGCATGTTGATCAGAGAGTTCAGCTGGAGGATCTGTATCGATACGCAAATATAGGCAGTGAGTGTGTGTGTGTGTGTGTGTGTGTGTGTGTGTGTGTGTGTGTGTTTGAGAGAGAGAGAGACCACATAAGCAACTGATTGACTAAAGTAAGAAAATGACCTGTTTTTTATTATAGTCTTTTAACGCGGTCTCAAAACCTTCCTCCACCCTCTCAAAAGCAATGCCAACATCCATCGCCCACCAAATCTGAGTACCTGTCAGTGCCACCTGAAAAACACACACACACATTCAGGAGATGCTCGATACCTGGTGTTGCCTTCATACCTAGTAAACAGCAATACACTACAACACCTGTGCAGGATAGTCAAAGAGCCACTGATCACGCGACTTGTCCTCATATGCTGCTACGGCTTCTGAGATCTCGCGCCTCACCGTGGCACGCATGGCTCGCTCCAACCCACCCAGCCAGCACTCAGCCTGAGATGGAGAAAGAGAGAAGAAAGGGGGGGGGGAATAAAAAACAAAACACACAGGTGTGAACTGGTCTTTAAATGAATACTTCCAAAAAAGCCTAGAAATAATGTGCGGTGATTCTATCCTAGTTCACTAGCTCTGATTGGCTCATCGTCTCCTAGGATATCAACTCATATCCTATTACTTGAAATGTCACCACAGGGGATTTGTAATAAATAAATAAATAAATAAAACAAACAGAAAGGGTTGTGATTCATTCTAAGCTAAAAGCTAACGCTAGCCAGCCTTTTTTTAGAATTAAGAATTAAAGTATTCGATAGCAAAAAGATATTTTTTATTTCTATGAGCTCATATCCTACTCGATGCACACCAGATATGAGCAATCGCATGCTCTGATTGGCTCCTGGATTAAACCTAGTCAAAAAGTGTGTGTGTGTGTGTGTGTGTGTGTGTGTGTTACCTGTCCCTCACACACGCAGTAGTCGGAAAACGGTACGTACTCCCCCTCCCTGCTGTACATCCCCACCGCAACTTCAACCCTTCCCTCCTCTTCCCCTTCATCTCTGAACTTCAGATCAGCCAGGTTATCAAAGAGCTTCAGGAGGTGCCGTGTGACCTGCACTCACACACACACACACGCGTTTTATATACACACAGACACACACAACTGAGTAAAAATGCTTATCCACGGTAATATGAGCGACCTGTCTGGGCTGCGTTCCCTTGGAAACAATCTCCAACAGATCAGCAGCCGAGACGAAGTAGAAACGTGGAAACGTCAGACGCTTCGTCTCCAGATACTCCGCCAGCGCTTTTTCACAAACCGACAACCTAAAAAAAAATTAAAGAACTAAAATTGACTTTTTTTTTTTAAATCAGTGAGTACATTCAGAACTTTTGCGTCACATGATCTCACATGCCTTTGCTGCAGTGCTTCAAGTTTCTCCAGGTAGCCTGTCTGGTTAGTGACTTCAATCACATTTGCGGTTTCGACAACTTTCATCATCAACTCCTATAAATACAGACGCGCACACACAAAATAAAATATATAAAATAAAATAACGCACTTTAATGCTTAAAGTACGTAAGTTCTTGCACCATGGCGAGTTTTGGGCATCTACCTGGAAGTCCAGGTGTATGCCTCGGAAAAGCTCGGCATCGTGTGCTAACTGGTTACGGATGTCCTCCGAGTTTGTGAAGATGCTCTGCAGGTGAGCCCAAGTGCGCTGCACTCCTAGCCAGGTGCCAATCACCAGGTCCGCCAGCATCAGTCGCCGCTGCCAGCTGCTCACCTCCACCAGGAAGTACTCCACATGCTTACTCATCAGGATATTCTGCAGCTGCACCTGCACACGCATACAGGTACATCATGTCCATTCACAACACCAACCCCAGATACTTCAGCAACAACCTTTCGGAACAACCGTGTCTCTATTTTGGCACTTTTTTACCGCCCAAAAAGGGCCGATATCTGTCGGTTCACTCACCTGATTATCCTCCAGCGTCTCAATCAGGTTCTCGTCGGCTTTCAGAAGCGGCGTTCCTGTACCGGTGTGAGTCTCGTACGACAGGGACATCGCGGACCACGTCTGCTTGATCTCGGCCAAAACCTACACACGAGCACAAATGTGACGTGAGAACACACACACGGGGTCGACCGGAGCGTCTCGGTGACATCATCACCTTCTCGATGGCCATCTCCTTGACTGCTTTGTCCACGATGTTCTTCACTTCTTCTTCCACGCGGTGCAGATGAAGCTCCAGTAGGTCACCCAGAGTGGTGTTTTCATCCATCATGAAGCTCACCTGAGGAGGGGAGGGGGAAAAGGGAGAGACGGAGAGACGGAGAGAGAGAGAGAGAGAGAGAGAGAGAGAGAGAGAGAGAGAGAGAGCGTCAGGGGAGTGAGGAGTGGAGAAGGTAGGAGAGAGAAATGGAGCAAAAAAAGAGAGTAAAGGAGAAAGTGAGAAGGGGGGGGGGGTGGGAAGGTGGGCGCGAGAGAGGCAGTGAGAGGGAGGGGACCAGCACTGTACTGTATATACAGTATATAACACAGGACGTCTTCTGCTGTACTGCTGAGTCACGGCGCGGCGAGCGAGGCTGGTTGTTGGGTGTGTAAGGACCTGTTGTGTAATATGTGTGTAATAATAATGTAATATGTACACTGCATGTAACCCTTCCACGGCAATTGTGTAACCTTCCCGCAGCGTTCTGCATAAAGCTGCAACACTACGCGGTCAAAGATACTCTACCCCGGTCGTGTGCATGAGCTGCTGCCAGTGTCGCTCTCGGACCGCCGAGTTCTGCAGTTCATTAACGGCCCTCAGGGACGTTAGCAGGTTCTTAACCGTAGACTCGAGCCCGGCGTAGACGTCCCACACACGCACCTCCTTATCAAGAGTCTTCATCTCCTGCATACAAAACCCCAGACAGACTTATTTTAAAAGACGTCCCAAAAGAACCAAAATCATTTAGAATTCATCAGTAACGCATGGAGGGACGAGGGATACAGAAATCAATAGACAAACACAAAGCTACAATGACTTTGACCCTTGACCTATGACCAAACCACCCCCCCCCACCCCCTAAAACTAATCCGTTCATACCCGGCGGACACAAACGCAAAGTTTAAGGAAAATCCTGTGGGTTAGCGTACAGCGGTGCTCGAACGTTTGTGACTCATAAATCTCAATCTGGGATTGATGGGCTCGGCCAAGGTTTGCGCTCACGAAAGGGCGTGAACGAGGTGTTCCAAAAACGTATTTAGCCGCACCTTAGCAAACCTCCTGAGCTCCATGTCCATCTGCTCCACGTTGATTTCTTTCCATGGCGTTTTCCTCCAGTCCGAGATACTGGACTACACGTCCCAGGGTGAGGGGGGGGTGAGGGGGGGGGGGGTGGAGAGGGGGGGAGAGCACATGGTTAACAAAATGAAATCAATCTGAAGCACAAAATGCAGAAAAATGCCTGAAAAAGTCAGGAGCCAATGAGAGTAAAGCATTCCGCTCGACGCTTTCTCAGCTCCTGCGTCAGGTTCTTTTGGCGAACTTGATCCCCTGAGAATATTTATTTCTGTTCTGAAGGGAAGGCAGGAGCGTCAGGGACTCTCTGCAGTACCTGGATGAAGGCGACCAAATCCCACACCGCTTTGACGAGGATTATGTCAGAGCGGCACTGGCGGAGCTGTTTGTAATCTGGGAAGCTGACTTCAAACAGCTTGGCGGTTTCCTGCAGTTTGCACATCTCGCCTTCCAAATGAGCCACTGCACGATTGGTCTACACACACACACACACACACACACACACAAATAATTAACTCACTCATTTGCCTAACTGCTTCCTCCTATTAGGGTCGCGGGGAGGCTGGATGAAGGCGGGATACACCCTGAACACCTCGCCAACACTCACACACACTCACACACACACACACACACACACACACACTCTCAGATTCACACCTTGGGGCAATTCGGAGCAGCCAATCATCCTAAAAACATGCAAATTCCACACAGAAACGCCCTCGCCCGGCCCGGGACTTAAACCAGGACCCCCTAGCTGTGAGGCGGATGTGCCGCCATACGGTTATTAATAATAGGTGTGTTACGGTAGAAACGCGCACACACCTTGTCGATGTGTTTGTATGCTTCGTTGGTGCCGATTCTGAAGATGGGGTCCTTACGGAACTGCTCCCGAAACTCGTGCTGTTTAATCTGCGTCCGGAGTGAGAAACACAGACCGGACGTCAGTTTCAAAGCCGCAAACCGATCGGAGCTCACAACACACACTATAAAGGAGTGTATACGGTGATAACTATCCTAACTTCGTTGTTCCTTATGAGGATTCCACTCACCTCGAAGCGGACACACTTCCTTCGTATGACAGCGACCTCGTTGGACTGCAGAGGAGCGACCTCGTGTTTTACAGTGAAGGCCACTTTCCTCAGATTCTTCCAGTTCTCGGGCAGTTCCTTTAAACCAGGACGATATTATAATATACAATACAGTGTGTGTGTGTGTGTGTGTGTGTGTGTGTGTACCTCCAGCAGGTCATAGATGTGCTCCGGAAGCTGCTGGTTGTAGGTCTTCAGCAGATCTGAAGTAGATTTGAGCAGTTTGAACTGCTGCTCGGTGTTCTGCTGTCTGTCTCTGATCGCCATCAGGTGACCCATGATGTCCACCAGACCGGCGTAATCGCCGTCCTTTACACTCTTCCCTAAACCATGCTCGGCATTCTCGATGAAGCTCGACAAGTCCTGCACACTGAACAACAAAGTAAGCACGGCTTGGGGTCAGTTCTTTAATAATAATAATAATAATAATAATAATGCATCACCTTAAAATTACAATAAAAAAACTTCTATTAACTAGAGGGGCATTTAGAGTGAAGGATCTCCGCCAGGCAGAAATTAATTATTATAACTTGGCACAGTCTTAATGAAATGTCTCCCCTATTGGGTGTTTGATGTATATAATAAAAAGAATAGGCCTTTTTTTGGGATTTAGGCATGAAGCCACATCCAGATCACCACCAAAATGTAATGGTTTGTTACTTGTACCATTCCCTACTCCAAAAATCTTTTTTTTCAATCAAAATCCATGTATACCTTTAAGTTATACTGCGCAAATATCAAAAAATATACATTTTTAAAGATAAATACTCAACAAATTATTGAAAAAAATATTTCAGCACGACATATAAAATTCAGTGCAAACAATTTCAAAATTTAAATGAATCAAAAAATTTAATTGGAATAAATCACCTTTTTTAATTTTTTTTTTTAATTTTTGAAAACTTTTTTTTAAATAATTTAATATTGATTGATCGGATTGATTGATTGATCGTCTAAAATATACAGCATTTATCAAAAAAAAAAATTCAGTTACAAAAATTACCGCATGCACAGAAAAAAAAATCCGTTAAAGTGTAGAAATAGTAAAACGCCTTCATAAAAATTTTTTTCCAATTTATGGAAATGATCCTAAGGCCACTTTCACCTGTTGGGATTTTGACTAATTCAAATATAAATAAACCAAACATCATCTAATAATAATATTACCATGAATAACTAAATTCAAAGTGTAATAAATTCATGTTGTATTTAATGGGTGTGTGTGTGTGTGTGTGTGTGTGTGTGTGTGACCTGTTGTTGACGTGGTTAAGCAGATGCTCTTTGAACATCCAGCTCCACTTCTTGATGGTGTTCATGAGCGAAATTTTAAACGGTTTGATGTTGACCTGACACCAGCCACAGAACACCCGCTTCTCTTCTAACGCCTGCACCGAGTCATACAGACTCTCAAACTCGCTGATCTACACACACACACACACACACACACACACACAAAGAAAACGATATTACCTCAGTAAATACACTAAACGTGACTCAGGATATGTTTGAAATAAAGCTAAACCAATAGTATAAGATATAATATACCGTATAGATTCGTTTATATTTCGATGCATACTTGAAACTATTTTATAAAATTCTACTCACACAAATATCTTAATATATGTACATAAATATTTGCTCATAAGTTTCTGCCACTTTTTTCCCCCTACTTGCTCTTTAAAGTTGTCCAGATTGGGCGGATTCTTAGTAAGCTCATAATCAGCATACAGCTCCGCCTCCTCTGCCGAGAGGGCGTGGCCATAGAGCAGGAACTGTCTCATAAACTCCGCCCGGTCTCCGGTCCACAGGTAATGATATGAGCTGAAAGAGTTCTGAAACTCCTTCAGTGTAGAAATGGTCGCTCGGGCACGGCTACGAACCGACTGAGCCAAGTCACGCAAATCGGGTACCTGGGCGATATCCACCTGCAGTGCAACGTGCACGCACACACACACACACACACACACACACACGAAAAACACACAGACATATTTACATGTGCTTTCCATGCACAGGAATAAACATCTAGCTGCATCTCACACTCGCACACACACCTGATAGGTCTCCACTTTTTTGCGCTTGTCCACCCTGTTCATGTAGGAAGCCATTTTAAAAATATCAGCCACCATCTCGTCAAAGACATGATAGAAGTTTCCAGTCTTGGAAAGGTCAAGCGAGGGGTGAAAGGTCATACCCGAGGTCAGGGTGAGCTGTACCTCGAACAGGGGTGCTGCTCCCGGAGCCGTGTTCATGTTTTCGGCGAGGTACTGTAAAGAACAACGCGCGGCACTGTAGAACCCACCCAGAACCATGTGGTCCACATGCTGCGTGTAAGCCTCCCAGGACTCGGAGTCGACATCAGCGCCGAGGAGCATGGCGTTTTCCTGACAGAGACAAAAACCGAGCTCTAAATCCTCACTTCAGGACACAGGCGCGAGGATACAACATACAGGAAAAGGAAACGAACCTGTACGAGCGCGTGTATTCGCTGCCCTGTTTCTGACACCAGCCTGTACTGCTGCTTGAACTTTTCCTCCACGTCAGCCATGTACAGCAGGTCTCCACGGAGCCCGCTGCTGCGTGTAACACAAGCCGACTGGCTGAAAACTCCCATCAGTCCCTGCACCGTATCCAGGTTCGCCTGGCTCTTCTGTACTCGCTCGGAAATACCGTGCACCTGATCGCGTGTGCTGCACGAGAGGAAATCACGTCAGTCTTTACTCTGTTTTATGCTGGAGACGTTTCCAGGAACAGTCTGGATACACACTGGTCCATACGGAATGTACTGCCTACACGTCGACCAATCAGAATGTGAGTACCGTCATGGAAATATGATAATGTCCATTATCCTGCGACAAAGAACCAATCCGATCGCAGCATTCGCATGTAGCGTACACTAATAAACATTTACCAAATTAGTGCTGGAACATGCTAGAAGAAAAAAAAAAAAAAACAAGGGAGGGCCTAATACATACATTCATTCACTACACAAAAACGGCACGATCGGATTGGTTCGTTTATTCGGGATAATGTGGGGTGGGGGTGCCAATAATTACTCGATTTTTTCAAAAAAATTCTAATTCAAAAGTGTTTGGACATGATTTTATTTTAGACATTTAAAAAAATCTATCATGAGACATCAGCACGGTGAAATAGAAATGGTCACCATGGCTACAGCTATGATTTTATACATGTGTGACATGAATGCGGCGGTCAAAATAACATCACGACATCACGAGGATTCACACTCAACCTCTTGATGTAATCCCAGAGTTCCTCCCGACTCCATCTCAGGTCCCCGAGGGCGGGGCTTAGAGCGCGTCTCACTTCCTCCATCTCTGCCTCCACCAATCGCAGCTCAACATCCAGAATAGTGCTGTGGAGCTTATTGTACCACTGAGTGACCTGAGAGAGTGTGGTTGTGTACTGGGAACACACACACACACACACACACACACACACACACACACAAGTTGCAAAAAGTCTTAAGAGTAAAGAAGGTGAACACTGGCATTTATGATGCTGACACACACACACACACACACACACACACACACACACACAATCTTGAGCATGACCTCACCAGGTAGAGTGTCTCTTGTTTGGAGTAGAGGTGCAGTGCAGCTTTGGGAATGTCATGATTCCTCAGCAGCCTGAGATACTTCACCTCCCTCAACACTGCAGTCAACTAACACACAGATACACACACGGCCTCGTCAGCAAAGAACAAGGGAGTAGAAATGAAAACAAAACAACAAAACTGACAAAGTACGTGGGTGTGTGTGGGGGAAGGGGGGGGGGGGTGGGTTACCGCGGGGTTAAAATTGACATGGTACAGCCCGCTCTCCTCATCCAGCGAAAGCAGCGGTTCATTCATGTGTGTGTGGCACAATTCATCCAATCCCACACACCAGGTGGCGTACACCTCTTCATCCAGGTCATCGAGCACCTCTAATACACACTCACACGCTCGCAGCGCCTGATCCGCTTCAGGACTGTTTAATGGCCTGACACACACACACACACACACACACACACACACACAGAGTAAATAGCTGGTATACAACATTATACTTTCATTATGAATCTGATAATACATCAGTTGTGTGTGAGTGTGTGAGAGAGAGCGAGAGCGAGAGAGAGAGAGAGAGAGAGAGAGAGCATTTTTGGGGGGGGGGGGTGTCATACATGTGTGTGAGCTGGTTAAGATTGCTGCGGCTGCTCAGAAGTCTCTCTCGGAGTTCTTGTGACCACTTCAGGTTTCCAGCTACAGGCGGCATGTTTTTACCGAGAACTGGGCAGCCATTTTGCAACTGCATTAAATAAGTAATAATAATAAATAAAGCAAAAAAAAAAAACAACCCCAAAACATCACGACAAGCTTTAAACTGGTCCTCGAAAAGATCCAAACACACACACTCTTACCCTGTTCCTATGGGTGTCTAGTATATGCTGGCAGAGATGGACCTCTTCCTGAAACATGGCCAAAAGGCGGGAATAGTTCGGGGCAAACAGCTGGTGAACTCTCGGCCTCTCCAATAGAGTGCCAAACATCTGCAACAGCTACACACACACACACACACACACACTGATGTAAACTGAGCATTCCACTATATAGAACTTGATTTTAATATTGCTCACTAGATATGAGCAACTGCGTGTTCTGATTGGCTAATCTACTACTAGGATATCAGATCATATCCCATCATGTGACAGGTCATTACAGAATTAAACAACCAAAAAGAAAAAAAACCAGAACGGACGTAGTTGTGACTCGTTCTAAGCTAAAAGCTAATGCTAGACGGCCAGTTCCCCGTTCATTCTAGATTGGTTCCGTATAAACAATTTATTTTCAAGAATTAGCAACAAACGCAGCTTTGTCCAGGGGAGATCTCATCGTATCCTGCATGAGCAAGCTGGAAGTGCCACCACTCATTCATTTTCTGAAGCGCTTAATTCTAATTAGGGTCATGGGGAGGCTGGCGCCCATCTCAGCCGACTCCGGGCGATGGCAGAGTACACCCTGGACAGCTCGCCAGGCCATCGCAGGGCAGAAACACGCCGACGGCTCTGCACCAAAGACAGTGAGAGACCTGCTTTCATTCGTTTAAGACCAAAAAGCAACAAAACATGGAAATGAGGTATTTGATGGTAAGAATATTTTTATTTTTCCCCCCCAAACACGACTTTATCGGACTGCTGTGAAGAACAGACCTTCAGCCAACCAGTTAGTTCATTGCTTAGAGAAGTTACACGTTTAATTTGCATGAATTTAAACACAATAATTAAAATGCAGGCTATATCGCAAGTTCGAATCCGGGTTGATGCCACAGCCATCCGTGACCAGGAGTCCATGGGAGCTAATTGGCCGAGCACTCACGGGAGGGAGGGATGGCATACGCTCACTTCCCTGTCACAGCAATCACCAGCCAATCACGGGCGTCTGTGAGCTCATTCGTACGAGGGGGCGGATAGCGCTTTCCCTCCGAGTGTGTTAGGCCGCCCCCAAATACGCATGAGCAGCAGTTCGAAAAGAGGCGGGCGGTAGCATCGCATGTCAGGGAGGGGGCGTGTGCTTGCTTGCGCCCCTCCCTGGTTGGTGGTGGACGTGTGATAGAGAAGGCAAAAAGTTGATGGGTGGGAATTGGATACGACTAAATTAGGGAGAAAAAAATGGGGAAAAAATCCAAAAAAAAATTGCAGGCTGAGATCATAAACAATCAGCGGTTGTGGAATGACTGTTAATTTTTCTATGGCAACGGCAGTAAGTGCAATCTGATTGGTTGACATGCACGTATGAACCAGGGGAGTACCCAAAGTTAGCCGTTTGTACCCAACCAGGGGAGTACCCAAAGTTAGTAAGTTTGTTCAAAAAGAGAGTGCACACCGGAAATATAGTGAAAAAACAAACAAACAAATAAATAAATAAATAAAAACGAGTTTACAGAGTCCAGCAAAGGCACTCGCTGCTCGCCGGAAAGTTCGTGTTCGTCACAGGAAGGAAGACGACCAAAAATCTACCAAAGCTTTCAGAGACATGGATGAAGACGCGGCTAATGTGAATTCAAAATGGCTGCCATTATAAAATGCCATTTAATTAACCGCTTATTAACATCACCAGCTCGGTCCGTACAGAGAAACCACAGTGCAAGGTCCTTAAAGATATATATATATATATATATATATGAGTAAATATATCATCTGAGCGTGTGTTACCTTGAAGACCGACACGAGGCTGGATGAGTGTTGGAAGGCGAGACTCAACACTGTCCCCAGTCGCTGGTCGAAGTCATGATTTTGTTCCATGATGCGATTGTGATCTCGTACAAACTCCTACACAACATGTAGTGTTAAATTAAACTCCGCCTTCAACACCAAGCATCACTTTGTAATCAAATGACTATTCTTTCCCCCCCATAGCAAGGGCTCTCGGTGTGTGTCTGTGGACTTTAAAACCTCTTTGCTGTAGTCCAGAGGGTCATATTTGCTTTCTCTGAGGGTTCTCCAGCTGTCATGAAACTCGTCGTTCATTCTGTACACCATCCCGCTCAGAATCTGTCCTCTGGAGCCACCCAACTCCACGCGCTCCAGCTTCAGGAAGTCCAACGCCGACGCAAATAGCTCCTAACACGCGCGTACAACATGTTTTTGGTTCAATTCTTCATTTGGTTCGCCCCCCCCCCCCCCCCTTTATTGGAGTCGACTGATGATTCGGGATCAGTGACGTTATTATAATCTTATGTCTTAACAAAGAGATCACCTCACCTCAATCATGAGCAGCCTCTCACGGATGCGATCAGAGCGCTGGAAGATGATCTGCGAGGGAAAATCCCAGGGTTGGACAGAATGTCCCCGCTGACTATAAGACCCCATTGGACTCAGTTTGTCTCTGTACTGGTGAAACGTGTGCTTAAACGCCCGGAACACCTGCAGCGCCATCTGTACACGCTCAACACCCTCCTCGAGCTCCATCTTAAAAAGCTCCTCAGGGATCAGATACACTATCGCCTTCATGCACACACACACACACACACCGCAGAGTAACTGATGTCCACGCATAGACTCATAAGAAAAAGCAGCGTTTTCTCCCCGTAGACAGAACAAACACCATGACACGGGGTTTGATACACACCTTTTCGATAAGCAGGTTGCAGAACTCCGTGAGGAGCGTAACGATGCGCGGCGGAGAGCAGTAAAAGTGCGAGTGCATCCAGATGAGAGCGAGGGTGTGGAAGAGCGCCGGGAAAATCGGCTCCAAGTTGGTGAAGCTACGCTCCTCAAACGCCATGATGAGCTTACGCAGGGGTTTCAGGTGACGGTCGATGTCCTCCGCCTCCACCACCGCTAACACACACACACACAACACTCACAGCACTTTACGTTACAACATACATTATTTTCTATCTGTGTGGATGAGGTGTAAAAAAATAAATAAATAAATAAATATCTGCGCCGTTACCATCGTTTACTTTTTGGATGATTTCATGAAAAGAGGTGTAATAACTGCTGTTGACCCTTCGCAGAATCTCAAGCACCTGGCCAACCTTCGGATTCTGTAGCTGCACGCATGCACGCGCACACACACACACACACACACACACACACACACACACACAGGTGAGCATTCCTCTGTAAACAACCCTTTATTGTGCCACACTTGAAAGCCAGAACACCTTACAGAACACCTGAACATCTGGAAGGGTGTTATTACCTGCTTCTGGATTCCCCGCAGATTTTCTTTCTGATGAGCCCAGAAGTGCAGCTCAGCGGTGGGGCCTACGTGGTCTCCCTGACGCAGGAGCCGAGAAGAGTCTCGCTGCAGCACAGACCCCATCTGCTGACTCCACTCTATCACCATAGTCTCAATAGCATACAGCAAAGGTCGGTCTATCAGACAGAAATCAGACCTACACACACACACACACACACACACACACACACACACAGCTCCTCTGGTCATTTTATCAGTTAAACCTACCACCAGCTTTCCGCAATTTATTGCTAATTCAATAACAACATACTCGTACATCTTATTATTTATTCATTTATGGTAATCTTATAGAACATCTGGGAAAAGACCGTTACGTACATCATAGCAGCTAGAAAAGGTTCACTTACCCGTCTTTTTTTATTCATTGAGACATAAATTAACATGTTGTCGTGGTTACCAAGCAACCTAACAGTGCAGCATCATCTCTTCCGCCGGGTAACATTAAGACGAGCAGAGCGAAGCTCTGGCCCTCTATCAGGGTCCCGTATTAACAGCTGGAACACAGTCGTGATGCAGCTGTGTCATTACCTGAGCTGCTCCTCGTCTCTCCTGTCCACGGTCAGAGGTAGAGGGAGAAACGTTCGCCCCTGGGCTCGACCTCGCAGAGTGACTGCCCGACTGCGCAGCTGCTCCAGATGTCTGCGTATGTCCTGGCCTAACACTCGTGGCCAGCCTGTCTGATTCAAAGGGTTCGCCAGGATCGACAGCAGAACCTTCACACACACACACACAACAACACACAAAGAGACACCCATACACACAGGTACACCAATGTCAACCCCCCCCCCCACCCCCTAAACAAATAACAACAAACATTATTATAAAAAACCCACATTATTCTGGGAAGAAAACGAACAAACAAACAAAACCTGTATTACACCTTCACCGGGGATTCTGGGTAAAATCCAGACATTATTTTTTTATAACACTGCAAACAGAATTCCGCTGCACTCAAATAAAAACAAGCAGGACGTTTTAATGAATTAGTTAGAACCCTACAAGGCTTTGTAAATGTTTTTTGTTTTGTTCCCGGGTGGATGTACCTGGCCGACGAGGACGGGCGCGTGGTCCAGGGGCTGCGCTGGCACTTCGCTGAGCCACAGCTGGGATCGGAAGCAGCTTCTGGAAACGGCACGGTTGGGTTTCTTCAGCAAACACAGCAGCTTGGTCCTCCACGGAGATGAACCCTTTCGGGGGGAGAACAGGGACGTAGCGCTTTCAGATACGAAAGCGCCGGAAATAAGCAGCGACTTATTTCGACACCGAGAGCACGTCAGTACACGGGACACGGACGTTCCGGAAAATAAACAGGTCTATTCTGATCGTGGGGGAAACTGGGGGGGTTTCGGTTCAGGATTTATTAAATCTACAGATAAAAATATGACGTTTAGTTTATATTCTGCACATGGAAGCTGTTCCCTCTTACTTCGCATGCACCAAGTATTGCTTGTTTAATGACGACAGCGTATCTCTCTCACCTTTTCATCTCCTACGTGAAGCGTCCCCCCCGGCCCCGTGAAGAAAACGAGGCGTCCGCCATAACCGTGATCTAGAAAGTCGAGCAAAGCCTTCTGGTTCTCGTCTGCTCCGATGAAGCGGTTCCACTTGTCCGTCTTCACCCGCAGAGCCGTGAACACCTGCTCCTTCACGAAGTCCATTCGCTCATCCGAGAGCCCGCTGACCTTCAGCTGGCCGGACGGAATACGAACGCCTCCGTCTGTCATCCTGTGTGAAAGGAAGGGAAATAAAAAACGCTTTTATATGTACATACATATATACATACACATATATATATATATATATACACACAGCTTAAACAAACATGCACAGGTATCAACCGTCTTACCTTCGTGTACGTCTGTAGCGTCCTGCGTTTTATGCGGAGGATGAGTTTGTGCTCGCGGAGTGGAATTCCAACCCCTGGCAAAGGTTCAGGTCGCCACGGTGATGGAAGGGAGAGCGGCTTTGTGTTCGTCTGAGGGTGTGTGTACGTGTGTGCTGCTCAGGTGTAACAGACATCTGCTGCCAATGAAATCTGAGATCCAGGAGCGTCCCAGGTATCATATAAGCGCCACACAGAGCGTCTCGTCACTCACAAACGGCAGTGTGAAAGAAAGGTAATGCTAAAATAACCCATGATAAAATACTGGAATACGATTATCCCCACATGCGTACTGGTTTTAGTTACCTCTGTCTATGAGTTACCTATGAGGCCAGTCTAACACCCTGATGTTGTTGGCGGTCAGACAGTTCTGGGCGATCCTGGCTGAGGGTGGACGAGCGTTATCGTGCGCCAAGATCACATGACGATGTTGGCGGATGTGGGGCACTACATGCGGATCCAGGATCTCGTCCACGTAGTGCTGCGCTGTCAGGGTCCCATCAAACACCAATGGAGACTTCCAATCGAAGCCTATAGCAGCCCACTCCGTCACGCTCCCACCGCCATAACCATCGACCCGCACAACACACGGGTCTGCGAACCTGTTTATCTGCATATGGAGCAGATAAGTGGAAGAATCCTTCAAATAGTGATACAAGCATGAAATTTAAAGAGTACATGTACTTTTCAAATTCCACTCTTTTCAAAAATACCGCTGGCCACCAAAAATCCAAGATGGCGGCCCCAAAATCCAAGATGTCTGCCCGAAAACGGGCAAAAATTTGTTTTTTCCTTTATAACTTGAAACGTATTGGTTTTAAACCGCGTAAATGTGTGAAAGTTGAATATAATGTTGGGTATCGCGGATATTTTGGTACCACTTTACCATTCACTTTCCTACCAGTCTGGATTCCCTCCAAGCAAACCGAGGAGTCGAGTCCAAAGCGAGTCGGCTCTTTTGATTCGATTCTGACTTGAGAATCGGCTCCAGTGCCTCCCGCGAACCCGTAGGCCCCATGAGTCGGTTCTTCAAAGTGAATGATGAGACGAGAACCGATTGTTTAAACGTATTAAAATTGCTTGGTATTAACCTGTCCAGTGAATATCATGCACTCTGAAGAAACTCGTGGAATGTTCCGCCAACACCCTCACACCAAGTTATTAAGTCGTTTATTTCCTGAACCATTTAATCCTGCCTGGGGCGCAGGGAGGATGGAGACTCTCTCACACCCAACCATTCGCACTCGCACTCAGTCACAGTCACTCACACCTAGGGGCAATTTGGAAAAGCCAATCAGCCTACATGCATGTCTTTGGACTGTGGGAGGAAACCAGAATACCCAGAGGGAACCCACGCAACAAGCATGACGAGAACATGCAAACTCCACACAGGGACGCCCGAACTTCGAACCCAGGACCTTCTTGCGGTGAGGAGAAGGTGCGAACCACTTCGCCGCCCTACAAATGGATAAAACGCCGCGCAACCTGCTTTTCTTCAAACTGAAAGCACGTTGATTATTTTCCTACAACAGCACTCCCTGAAACCTTTAATTCTTTATAAGATAAAAAAGAGAAAATAGTACCGAAGCACTCAGTTCATGATCTTTATACATCCATCAATTGTATAGTAATTAATAAACATTAAGTAAAAAAGTTATAGGAAGAATTCTGACTTTAATGGTGTTCCATTTGGGGGGAAAAAAAATGTATAAAAGTAACATAAAAATTGTACACGTTTAAAAAGTTTTTTTTTTTTTTTTTTTTTTGAAGAGTCCATGATACAACAATCAGTTATATACTAAAATAAAATAAAATAAAATAAAATAAAATAAAATAAAATAAATGGTGGCTATAAACAAACTTGGGGACTGGAGAGGACAAGGGGGAAAAAAAAGAAAAAAAAAAAGAAAAAAAAAAAAAGAACACACATCATGAGTATATAGAAAATAAAAAGACGCATCCACGGAGTTGCGTACAGATGACGAATTCGATAATGACACAAACGTGAGAGAAGCGCAGAGTCAATACACGATACATGAAATGAAACACAATGACACAGAGAAGACACGTTTGGACCGAGGCGAGCCGAGAGAGAGAGAGACGGAAGAGGAAGATGGACAGATTGTGTGTTTATCTCCCCTGAGGACGCCGCCTCTCTCTCACGCTGCCATATTCAAACAAAACTCACACACAAACACCCCCCTGTACCATATCTTCCATGAACACACACACACACACCATCCTCTGAACAATTTGATCAGAAGAAAGTAAAAATCATGCAAGTCCAGCATCATATACTACGGAGTACGATATGATACAAAATAAGGCATTTCTGTGTTAGTGTGAATTCGTATATACTGTATAAGCATGTATACGTGTGTGTGTGTGTGTGTGTGTGTGTGTGTGTGTGTGTGTGTGTGTGTGTGTAGACCCAAACCAATTAACATCCCTGCCCCCCTCTCCTCTACCCCTTTTCCCCATTGTTTGTACAAAAAACTGCTACAGAGCATAAATTGATAATTCACTTTTTAAAATATATATATTTCATATACATATATATTTATATTTATCATATATATAAAAAAATTGATAGTGAAAAGCCAGCTGTGAAAGTGGGCGGGCGTGTTTTTTTTTTTTTTTTAAGGGGGGGGGGGTCACTCCATGACCTCATTGGCAGACACAGTGACCAGCTGAAGCGGGAGGTCAGAGTTTGAGAGGACGTCTTGGTTGCCAGATTGGGGCAGGTTGGTCAGGATAAGCGTGGCCCCGCCCCCGGTGATGATGTTGTCCGAAGGGGCGGTGGAATCCGTCTGCCCTGCTGTGGGGGCTGAGTTAAGGCCTTTTTTGTTGAGGTGAGTTTTAATGTGCTTGGCCAAGTGATCGCTGCGCATGAAGCGCTTGGAGCACTGCGGACAAACAAACTTCTTCTCTCCTGCGGATAAAAAAAACAAAACAAACACTTCAGTGACAGACACACACACACACACACATCAGACAAAACGCAATTCCGTGCACTGCGAGTAGAGCGGCTACTGTGACAGGTGGAGGGTGCAGTACCCGTGTGTGTCCTGCGGTGGCGCTGTAGCTCGTCGCTGCGAGTGAATCTCTTGCCGCAGAAACTCCAGGAGCACACGAAAGGCCTCTCGCCTGAGTGCCAGCGCAGGTGGGCGCGCAGGTGAGATGTTTTACCGTACACCTTCCCACAGCCGGGGATGTGGCAAATGTGCTGCTTCTTCTTGCCCATGCCCGAGCCTCTACACACACACACACACACCGTAAATTTGGCTATCAAATGAATCAGAGTGTGTGTGATTCGCACAAAACATCACTACTGAATGAAGTGTGTTTCTAGAGACTTCTATAGTTTTAGGAATCTAACACTGAACTATAAATCCTGTAAATAAACATCAGATAGAACGACATCAAATCTCAAGTATTCATAAAAATAAAAGATTCATTTTTCTGAATCACTGAATCATTTTCAAAATAAATCATGACGTCTTTAACACATTCACATCCTGTGTACTGCGTGTGTGTGTGTGTGTGTGTGTGCGCATGCACCTTACCTCCCGCCTGCCTCTTTGCAATTCGGGCAAGTACAAGCCACTCTCCGGAGCCTCTTCCCCTCCTGTCCCACCCCCTCCGTCTCCTCATCTAGCATCCGTACACGGAGGTGAGACAAGTCACTGGTGTTCAGGGTGGAGTCTCCACTCAGCGCCCAATCATCCGAGTCCGGTTCCTCCTTGATGTGAATTTCTGAGGAGTTTAAAATTCAAAACATCAAAAAATGTCTATTCCCTCCTTTTTTAATCATCATCATCATCATCATCTCCTCTAATTTTAGTCGTATCCAATTCCCACCTGTCAAGCATTGCCTCCCTATCACATACGACCGCCACCAATCAGGGAGGGGCGTAAACACGCACATGCCACCTCCGTGACATGTGACGCTGCCACCCGCCTGTTTACGAACTGCTCTGCATGCGCCTTTAAAGGCTGCACAACACACACGAAGGGAAAGCGCCATCCGCCCCTTTTTGTACGAATGAGCTCACAGACGCCCACCGATTGGCTGGTGATCGCTGTGAGTGACAAGGGAGCGTATGCCATCCCTCCCTCCCTCCCTCCTGTAAGTGCTCGGCCAATCAGCTCGCAAAGGCCATGATTTATAGGTTACAATACTGGAAAATTTGCAATTCTTCCTACGTCTGTGTGTGTGTGTTTACCTGAGGGACTTTCCATGGTGTGCTCTGCCTGCGCCATGGAGTTGACTGTGACCGTCTGCAGGTTAGGGATGTGTCCTGTGTGCAAGCTGGTGCCGGGCTGCCCGAGTGCCAGCGTCTGCACAGGAGCGATGGTGATCTGTGACGATGCCATTCCGCTGGTGCCGGGAAGCTGCAGGTTCTGGAGGTTCTGCACTCCCTGCACTTGGAAAGTCTGCCACTGGATCTGGCCTGTAGGTGAGACGGTCTGTGCTTGGATTAAGAAAGTGCCTGCGTTGAGCAGCTGCAGGCTTTGTAGCGTCTGCGCCGCACTGTCGGCCGTCTGCGCAGACACTAGCTGCACTACGGGTTCGGTAGATGTGGGCATAGCAGCAGGCATGGAGGTAGGCACGTGGTTCTGCTGGATGAAGGACGGATCTTGGTGGCCGGCCGAAACGGCCGTGGCTTGGGTCAGAACCCCGGTGCCGTCTATCGTCTCGGGCAGCGACGTGGTGGCGGAGGAGGAGCTGGATGTCGGGGGAACGTAGGTGTTGGTACCGTTGCCGTTGTTGGTTTTATCCAGCGTGCTCTGGACCGTGTTGTCGCCCGTCATGATGAGCTGACCGTCAGCGGTGACACCGGTAGCAATGGTCTGCGCTCCAGCCAGGCCCAGGGACTCCAAGTCAACGTTGCTCAGGCTGTTAATCGGCACAAACGTGATGTTCCCAGGCAACCCGACGTTAGCCACCACCTGCCCCTGCCCTACGAACCCGCTTCCGGCCAACGAGACACTTGGTATCTGCTGCACGTGTCCAGTCTGCGCCAGCAAACCCTGCAGGTCACTGGCGTTCGTTGCCGTGGAGATGCCCTGTGTTCCGTCGGGCATTATGGCGATGTTCGTGCCCGGAGTAGCGCCATCGGCAGTGGACGTAGTGTAACCTAGCGATGCCGCGTCCGTGCTTTGGAGCTGAGGGATGACCTGGTACTGGATACCGTTGGTGCTGGAACCGTCTGCCCCGGCAGTGACAAAAACAGGCTGGCTCTGCCCCGTTACAGTCTGCAGCGGGACCACATACTGCCCGTTAGTGCCCACAATCCCCCCGCTGGATAAGTGTACTACACCAGATTCGTCTTTGGAGGTGGAAACCGGGGTGAGCACCTCCCAGCGGTTGGACGAGGCGGCGAGCTGGATGGACGTGAGATCGGTCGTCTGCTTGGAAGAGAAGTCAAGGGAGTGATAATGAGTACCATCAGTAATGCAGCAAAAATCCTTCATAATCGACACAAAACGGAGGATTTTGGGGGATGACGACGCATTTTTAGACCACGACAACAAACAGCAGGAGATTCCAGGAATTTCTAGAAAAATGAATAAATAAATAAATAAATACGTGTGAAAAGCTCTAGTTGTGGTTTGGTGCACGGATCGCTGCCCCCTAGTGGACGTGCTTTCTATTTAATAAACCCAGACGGTTATGCAAACATTTTTTCACAATGGCTGCACACCTGACAAGATCCGCAGGCGCAAAGGGTCAAATCATCGCCACGGTACAAAGTCATGCACACCTGCGTAAAGACGACTGGATTCCACAGCAGTTCTTTTATATCTCTCTCTTTTATCTTGAAAATCGGAAACCGTACCAAGAGCAATATTAATAATGTCATTTTCACATCATCGCCCTTCCTGGTTTTATAACATGGAGGAAAGCCAATGATACGCTGATAAAATGGAAAGGGGGGTGGGGGAGGGGGTATATATCCGTGTATGAATAGAATTCTTGGCGTGTCATCACGGGATCCCCGTCACTTATTTCTGAATAAGATTAATGATCTGGACCGCGCATTCCAACAAAAGAGATGGAGCACAGTCCCAAAATCACTTAGAAAAAAAGTTTCAGATGGATGGGGAGGCGACATGAAATTCAAAGAGAGACGAGAAAAAGAGAGAGAGACAAAGACACAGACCAACAAAAACAGTCAGGGAGAAAGAACAGAAACAGGCACAGACACATGAAGAGAGAGAGAGAGAGAGAGAGAGAGAGAGAGAGAGAGAGAGAGAGAGAGAGAGAGTGTGTGTGTGTGTGAGAGAGA
>JAQMYF010000021.1:1918979-1929437 GCA_030014195.1 Neosilurus mollespiculum | reverse complement strand
AATCTGTTACCGAGAACACTAATATTATAGGGAACGCTAATCTGTTACCGAGAACGCTAGTCCGTTGCTGAGAACGCAAATGTTATGGGGAATGCTAGTCTGTTACTGAGAACACTAATATTATAGGGAACGCTAATCTGTTACTGAGAACACTAATATTATAGGGAACGCTAATCTGTTACCGAGAACACTAATATTATAGGGAACGCTAATCTGTTACCGAGAACGCTAGTCCGTTGCTGAGAACGCAAATGTTATGGGGAATGCTAGTCTGTTACTGAGAACACTAATATTATAGGGAACGCTAATCTGTTACTGAGAACACTAATATTATAGGGAACGCTAATCTGTTACCGAGAACACTAATATTATAGGGAACGCTAATCTGTTACCGAGAACGCTAGTCCGTTGCTGAGAACGCTAATGTTATGCGGAATGCTAGTCTGTTACTGAGAACACTAATATTATAGGGAACGCTAATCTGTTACCGAGAACACTATTATAGGGAACGCTAATCTGTTAACAAGAACGCTAGTCCGTTACTGAGAACTGTTTTACTGCACACTTTATGTATACAGTAAGTCCGCGACTTACGACAGACTCGACTCATGATGTTTCGAGGTGACGACTCTTGTGCCACAAGTCAACCACAGCAGTAAAAGTAAGGAACTGTTGTCTTTGTTTCATTTTATTATTTTCTATTTGTCCTCTGTATGTTTTTCTTACAGCTAGTTATGCTTTCATGTGTCACAGAAAAGTGTTTTTATATCCTAGATTATGATTTTTCTACTGCATTAGCACAGTTGAGTGGTGTGATCTGAGTTAGGACAAAATCCGACACGACGACGTAGGAACGGAACCCGGTCGTAAGTCAAGGACTCGCTGTACATGGCTACATTTCTACAGCACAGTTTGTGGCATCTGATTCACTTCCTGTATGCGAGTCGATCCATAAAACGAGTGAACGTCTAAACAGAGTGCGCCGAGTGTGTCGTTGAGACGTTCTCCGATCCCAGCATGACCAATAACGTTCTCTTCTGACTGAAGTACTGAACAGAGAACAGGAACACAACAGAAACGGAAGAAACGCTGCTTGTATGTGAGCATCCTTACTCTTATAGTCCTACACCCCGACTCACCATTTATTCTTTTTCTTGATGTAATCCTTCTCCGAGAGATTCACCAGGTAAATCATAGGCTTGGACGTGAGGAAGAGATATTTATTCAGTACATCAATCTGTGTGGATTAAAAGGGTGAAGATGGAAACACGTCAGCAAGGGCAGTTTCAAGAACAGGAGCAGTGATTGGTGGATTATTTCATCATCATATCTAAAGAGTACCATTAATCTGATTGTCTCACAGATCTTTAAAATCAACACCCAGCTCATTGCACAAGCTCTGACAGGGTGTCATGTGACCCAGATGTGCTTATTAACTGGTCGCTTTTTAAAGTACAGTACAACATGAAACATGCTTGGTTTTAAGTGTGTAGGATTTTGCTCACACTCCTTTTTGATCCCTCAATGACACCATTCGTGCGTAATCACCTTGATAACACTTTCATTCTGTAAAAAAAAAATATATATATATATATATAAATAAAAAGAAGTCACCTCTTTGTCATTCCATTCGTGGTAGAATCGAACATGTTTCTTCTCCTCGACCACCCACGACTTGATTTTACACATAATGTCCTGTTAAAGAAAAAAGAAAGAAAGGATCCATCTGTAAACTAGAAGGGCACTCACAGACTGCAAAGTCTCCTCACCATTCACAAACAGATACGGACTATTATAACTTGGCGTAGCTATAATGAAATGTCTCCCCCTAGTGGGCGTCTCATGAACATATTAACGAAGGGGGAAGGGGATTCCCTGGAATTTTTTCAGCATGCTCCCATGCATGGATCACAGATCACCTCCAAAATTGAATGGTTTGTTACTTGTACCACACCCTACTCCAGAAAAAAACCCTTCATTCAAATTCGTGCATGACATTTTGAGTTATATTTCACACAAACAGATAAATAACCTAATTATTTTTAAAAATCAACACACTGGTGGTAATGAAGATAAAAATCAATCTGTAAAACCAAACTAATAAACATCACTGCAGGAATTACTGCGCTTTATACCTGCGATACAACTTAAATCACTTTTTATTGTTTATAGCATTTTGGCCGACACTCTCATCTAGAGTAGCTATCTCTATTAAAAAATAAATAAATAAATAAAAATGATTTAAGTCATATATGTCTTAATATAAACAAAAACAAGCCAATACATTCATTCATTCATTCATTTTCTAAGCCGCGTAATCCTACTTGGTGTTGTAGAGAAGCTGGAGCCCATCTCAGCCGACTCTGGGCGAGGGCGGGGTACACCCTGGACAGCTCAACAGTTCATTGCAGGGCAACACACTCACAACCATTCATGCTCACACTCACACCTAGGAGCGATTTGGAACAGCCAATTATTATTATTATTATTATATTTAATTGAACAGAGGTGTACCTCTTTCTCTATTACACTCATTCAAAAAAAGTTCATCATTTCCGGCCCTCAGTGAGTCACTACCTACCCACCCACACACACACACACACACACTCTCCTGAAACATCTGATAAAAATGTGTCGTCTCGTTTCCCCAAAAACAAACAATTTTTAAGATGTTAAACAAATATTTATAACATTCATCCATTTGTGCTCATATAGATACCATATATGGATTAGGCTCCGCCTCCAGTACGCAGGCGGTTTACTCACATATTCAGGTTTCAGTTTCTTGTCCCCACCCCTCACGGCCGTTTTCTCCAGCTTGTCTATGATTGGCCCGATCATCTCCTGGTCCTTCAACCTGAGCTCCTCGTGAATGATCTCGATGTCCCGCACCGGGTCAACGCAGCCTTCCACATGGATGATGTCTTCATCCTCAAAGGCTCCTGCACATTCAGACACAAACACACACACACAGAATGTTATATGCAAATTATTTATTATTAATAATAAAGGTTAAAACTAAATCAGGAACACAGCATGCATGTTACAACCTTATTATCTATTTATGATTTTATTTGTATTTATTAATGAACCTCTAGAGAAATTTCTTCTTCCGTATATAGTTGAACGTTTTCAGGAGACGTCTAATGTTTTTCCACCTTTAGACACGTAGGTGTGTGAAAGGCAGCATCAGAGCGGCGGACTCACGTGTCATGTGAAAGATCCCATCGCAGGCATTGATGTGTGAGAGGAAGGCGTTTCCTAAACCCTGTCCGGCGTGAGCGCCTTTCACCAACCCGGCGATGTCTACCACATTCAGAAAGGCTGGGACCTTACTACACACACACACACACACACACACTTTTCAGCAGTGATGAGGATAAAATGCTTGAACACTTATAGCATGTTGTTTCACCAGTTTAGCGACTGAAAAATGCTTGTTAGAGGCGTGTACGTCGGTTTTACATGAAGATACCTGGCAGGCTTGTGATACTGGCACAGGAAGTCATATCGCTCATCTGGAATAGGCACGCGACTCTCGTTCGGTTCGATGGTGCAGAAGGGAAAATTCTCCGCCGCCGCCTGACTCTTCGTCAGTATGTTGAAAAAAGTCGATTTACTAAAAATTCAAAAAAAAAAAAAAAAAAAAGAAAGTTTGTATGAGTGTCTCGACAGAAAATGACCTTGTTTTTTCTCGTTATCACGATAAGCTAATGAAAATCCTCATCAGGTCAAACTCATGGATTCGGAATTCATATCAAAACCATTTAGATTTTGGACTCGGAGGTCAACACCGAAGGTGTACAGCCGAGTTTACATCCTCGGAGCCGGGATACGACTTTCTATTACTTTAGTTTACACAAATAACTTGACCATTCCTGCATGACACACGTGAGATAATACATTTGTGATTATATTCATGGCTGAGCCAAGATGTGAAGACAAACATAGACAGGAGTCAGAAATCTCCTAAAATCCCCCCCAAAAAATAAAAACAAGCCCAGATGCACGTGCTGGCATTTCAGAGTCAAAAGGGAGAAATGAGACACACCCCACGTTGGGTAGTCCAACAATCCCGATTTTGAGCGAGGTCCCGAATCGTCCGATGAGAGTGGGTGGCTTTGGTCCATCTCCTCCCTTCTTCGGAGGCATCTGCAGAAGCACAAAAACAAAACAAAAGCACACCTTCAGAATCTATGAGGAACAGGAGACGACATCTGATTTCACTTCACATGATGAGCACACCTTTTTGGGTGCCATGAGTGAAAGGTGAAACTCCTCGCTTCATGAAAGTGTAGAAATCTTTACATAGACCAATGTTAAGTCAGAGATCCTCTCTTTCTGGTCTGCATGTCATTTCAGCACAGTGAAGAGACGTGATGCCCAAAATAGCCTCCACACCCCAGTGAATGGGAGGAGGGGGGTATAAGATGACCAGGGTGGCCTGGCTTGCTAAATATAACCCATATATCATTAATAACACATATCATTAAGTCTGATATCACTGTCACACTTCCTCAGAAGGAGGATCTGCCTCCTGACTCTGAGATGTTCCCAGAGTCCAGTCTCTTCACCAAGTCCCATTCATTTCTACGCAGTTAGCATGTTAGCTTCCTAGCCTCTGCTAACACTACAGCACAGGATAGCGTTTATGTTCCAGACATGAAAGCTGCCTACAAATGCAAAAACGTGAGCTTAACAATGTTAACGTTTACATCACCTTGAATTTAGGATATATCTGGTAATAAAGAAGGAATTTCAGTGTGTTGGACGACACACACGCCTTGAACGGTCCAGGCGACGGCACAAAAAGAAACCCGGAAGCACAAAACGGTAACCTCCTTCCATTGGGTACCCCGTTGTGACGTCACGACGCTGGAAACGCGTCGTGACGTTTAAGTCGCAGGGTGGGGGGAAAAAAAACCCACACATCCTTTTTTTTTTTTTAACCTTTAAACATTTCCAGATTATCTTTAGTGCTTTAAAAAGCGACTAGTTTCAATTTTTTGTATCATTTTTTTGTGTAAACAAACACATAAGTCTGTAAAACCACGTGGGAACCAGCTCTGACACATCCGGGTATTTTCATGCTCAGTCCATTACAAGTGCCTTCCAGAAACACCTTTCATATCAAACACACTGTAGATGTTGATACATTAAAAATAATAATATTTATTAACACAATTTTTTAAATAAGATCAAGCACATAAGGGCTTAGTAAAATAATTTAAACACAAAGTGTTTATAAAGTAGTGCAAGTCTTCCCATATAGCATTGGTTTAAAAATTACTGGCACCCTTTCCATTAATACTGTATGTACAGTAAATACTGTCATGCCTGATCTAGGAAGAATAACAACACTGACTCCCTCCCTGTAATGTCTAACAAGGTTAGAAACACTTGTAATAGGATCTAATCGGGTCGTAAGCATCTTTTGCTTTGCTTCTGTACTGTGGGATCAGCCCCATGTCCCCCAGTCTCCATGTCCCCCAGTCCATATGATCCCCAGTCCATATGATTCCCAGTCCATATGTTGCCCAGTCCCCATGTCCCCCAGTCCATACGTTCCCCAGTCCATATGATCCCCAGTCCATATGATCCCCAGTCCCCATGTCCCCAAGTCCATACGTTCCCCAGTCCCCATGTCCCCCAGTCCATACGTTCCCCAGTCCCCATGTCCCCCAGTCCATATGTTGCCCAGTCCCCATGTCCCCCAGTCCATACGTTGCCCAGTCCCCATGTCCCCCAGTCCATACGTTGCCCAGTCCCCATGTCCCCCAGTCCATACGTTCCCCAGTACATATAAAATTAACGGATCTTCAAAGTAACAATTTATGGAATATTCGTGATTTCACATTTTCAATGTTATTAGGGTTATGAAACGTAGGTAGGTACTGGGACGCATATGTACTGGGAAAAACAGACATGGACCCCTGTACTGTACATTACTGGAATACCCATTACCCAGTTATTTGTGCAGGTTGTCAAACATTAGTTTTCTTTGCGTTTCATTTTTTTCCTCCAGAGTGCTCTGTAATATTTACACCCTTAAGCAGGTCTTACATGGGGCGGTTTTGACGGTGGTTCAGCAAGTTTCCAAACCATGCTGGACCACAGTGGCATCATCTTGACACCGTGATGGTGATCATGGCGGACCAGCACTGACCTCTATAAACTGCAAGATTTTCAAAATGTTAGAAATTTCAGGTTGGTTCTCTAGTTGCCGTGTTGCCACCTTTTTGAACCGCATTCAATACAAACTCATTGCAACCTATTCACTGTGTTTTCACCTTCATGTGTTTTGCCACAGCGCCATCATTTTTTGGCGTTTCCATGCCACTGCCTTCAAAACCACCTCGGTGTGAGGCCTGCTTTAGGAAAAAGAACATGCTTAACAGTGGACAAGAAAGTTCATGGGAACTGACACCAAATGAAACATAATAATATAGCAATTAACATAACACACTCACTCACTCACTCACTCACTCACTCACTCACTCATTTGGTGACCCGCTTAATCCTTTTAGGGTCGCGGGGAGGCTGAAGTCTATCTCAGTCAACACTGGATGAAGGACGGGGAACACCTCGCCCAATTAACGCAGAGCCAACACACACACACTAAGGGGGAACTTGCAACAGCCAATTAGCCTAATGTGCATGTCTTTGGTCTGTAGGAGAAAACCTGAATACCCTGAGGAAACCCACGCAGGAACAGGGAAGAACAAGCAAACTCCACACTGAATCCACTCCCCTCCCAGGACCTTCTTGCTGTGAGGCGGATGTGCTTACCACTACGCCATCGTACCACCCTAACATAATACAGTATAGTTGCAATAATTATAAAACATTCTAGACTGTTCTCGCAAAACTGCTATTAGTTTAAAATTTGTTATAAGGATTTTGTTAAAATAGTGATAAAAGGGTTTTATTTACTTTTTTTTTCGGTTCAGCAACTCATACCGGCATTTTTGTTTTTCTTCAGACACGATACATGAACTGATATCCTAGTAGTAAAGCAGCCAATCAGAACGAGTGATTGCTCATATCCAGTGGCTGTGCATACAATAAATTACCGTTGTGTGTGTGTGTGTATTTGAATTCATAAAACTAGCACATTGTAACATAGCTCATTTATTGCATAATTTAGGAAACACCTGGTTATACATGAACAAAAATGTTCACAGATTCAGGAAGATTTTTTTTTCTTTTTGTCTCACGTTCACACACACACACACTTCTATACCTGGGTGCATATTGTCGCAAAATTGATATAACTGCTTACACATTCATGAACAACAACTTGTACGGTACTGCACACGTGCAAAATCAGGCAAGTAAAAGTTGCACCATAGAGCAGCAGCCATTTTATAAACGCATCAGCACTGAGAAATTCACCCGTAGCAGACAAAACAACCCTGATGAAGGGAGTTATCATTAGATAAATAATAAAGGTAGCAAAATTCAAATTGCATACTTCTTGGTTCAAATGTACGAACATACTGTATACTTATAATACAACACACTCACAGTAAATCACAATAAACCCTCACATCTGCCATATTTTATCAGTCCAAGAGCACCGTATCAGTCAGACATTTCCCAGTTACGTACCTGCAGGTTTTTCCTGTAGTAAGTGTGCGCATGTCGAGAATCTTAGAAAAATATTTTGCAGAAATTTTGTGCTTGACAGTTGCATGGCAATATTACATCTGGAAAGTGTCATAGTTTCACACAACCAGACATGATATCAAACCTCATGGGTGTATACGCTCGTTACATATACACATGTATATGTATATATATATATATATATATGACAAATGACAAATTTCCACCACAGAGCAAATTCCGCGGCCCCCAAAATGGCAGGATGTTTGCTTCAACCAACAGGAAATATACTGAACACTTTATCCAGTGTCTTTTGTTTTGTTTTTAAAAAGACATTTTTCATGCTAACTTTGCACCATGGCAACACCAAAAGACCCCATAAGCATAATAATAATGATAAAATCCAGAAAGGTTTATTAATAAAAGAAGTGTGAATCCTCCTTTATGATTCTTTTGGCACCCCATGCAAATTAACCAGAATACAGACACTGTCGAATACGTCATGCTGGGCGTGGCGAAATGACGTCACGGTGGCGTCGTTTGAGAACCGATACATTTGCCTTGTTCAGTGACTCCGCCCTCCTGCAGCTGAGCTCCATACAAAGAGTCTCTGACCACGGACGCCAATCGACAAGCTCGCCGCGTGGGTAGCGACTGGCAACACACCTGTCAATCAAAGCAAGGATTCACCCACAGTTTCCAACAGAGATTCAGCTGATCCACTGAGAGAGGAAGGAAGAAGAAGAAGAAGAAGGAATGAGAGAGAAAAAAGATGAAAGGAGGGGTGTGTTATAATCGCCATGCACAGGGTGAAAGGAAAAACCCGATAATGCATCTCCGTGTGGCCGGAGGAGAAGAGAATCAGTCCGGAATTCAGAACTGGTTTTATCTGAAATAATTTGCTCACACGTATACGAACCTTCTCTTGTGTACGATGTCCTGCACACACTGATTTTTATGGTAACGGACCAACTGCGTGCAAGTGAGCCGTATCTCTTCAGGAGCGGCAGGTGGAGCTCTACTAGTGTCCTGACCGCCACCCATTAGTGCTGTCAGACTACACACACACGAAACATAACAAGTCATTCCATATTACATCAATGCTTAAGTGATGTTGCCATGGTTTGTGTTGCTATTGTAACCTTCTCACCGCCCACCTCCTCTTAAACGGTGAAATGACGAGATGCTCATCCAACCCGAAGATCGCGAAAGATATTAAACCCTGCACAAGAACTGAAGTAATTAGTAATTACTATTGATATAGCACATGACGTTTTCTAGTATTCTGTGGAGTGTGTATATGTGTGTGTGTGTGTGTGTGTGTACCTGTCCATAATTGGCCACAGCACAGAAGAATTGCAGCTCGAGGTAAAGTCGTCCAGGATTGCTGTTTAAAAGCCACCACAGGCAGCTGGACAAGTTCTACACTCGAGAAGAAAAGGACCCGGCTCAGAAACAGAGTGCTGAGGTCGTCTTCTGTTTCTATAATTCACTCCAACATTTTATTTTTTAACTGTTTACAGGAATATATTATTATACATGTTCCCCCCATAACCAAGACCCCGCCCACAATCAATCACTGATAACCATGGTCCCGCCCACAATCAATCACTGATATCCATGGTCCCGCCCACAATCAATCACTGATATCCATGGTCCCACAACTAACTCTGAGAACTATGACCCCACCCACAACCAATCACTAATAACCATGTCCCCGCCCACAACAAATCACTGATAAGCACTGTTTGTTCCACTCTCTTACCTTTTTTTCCGCCTCATTGTAAACTTTGTCATTGATATTACATTTAATAAGAAATTACCGTTCAAAAATACGTCATTAGTTCATGGTTTAACAAACATATAACGACAGCTCGCTGTGTTACTGCCTGTGTGTACGTGTGTACGAGAGAGCTGGAACTCACTGCGAGGAGGCTGACCATGAGCAGCAGACAGAGAAGCACATGACGTGCCACTTGTCTCTCCTCCTGCACACGCGCGCACATGGATGCTTCAGTCAGCACTACACCTAAAAGACAGGCTACGGTTACTACACACACTCCACACGGTAACGGGTGAGTGTATTAACCTCACCTGATGTTGGAGCTGGGGTGCTGATCAGACGGTCCGCTCTTGGATCGGGCATGGGGTCATTCTGACCTACACACACACACACACACACACACACACACACACTTGTACCACACAGCAATCACAGTCTGGTAAGAACCACAACACAACTGCTGCGAGAAAGTCAAAGCGAGGTGTTTTGTTTCACTTCCGGTGATTCGACTCTGAATCGACTCTGCAGCAACTGAATCAAATTGAAAGAAGTGACTCAAAACACTGTTAATCAAACCAAAACAAATGAATCAGAAGACTCAATTTCATGCTGATTCAAAAACAACAGCAGTTTTCAGTTGATCGAGCGTAAATAACCTTCTTGACATTTTTTAATAGATATCTGTTTAATGGAACCATATAAGGAGATACTACCTGCCCGTATCTGTGGTAATGTGTTACAGACATCAGAGATTAGATGGAAAATGTGGGAATATACCTTTAATATGTAGATGCAGGTGTAATCGTACCGCTGCGTGATGGAGTGACGTCGGCTGTGCCGTGATGGTGGGGTCGAGTCCGGATTCCGACGTCATCTGTGGAGCCCAACATCGAGCTCTGCTCCAGGACCTGGTAGTTCTGTTCCTCCTGAGAGCCCTGACTGAGGCCCGTCAGAGACACCGCACCAAGAAGGATGCTACAGATCAATACTACCATACTGATGATGATCTGAGAGAGAGAGAGAGAGAGAGAGAGAGAGAGAGAGAGAGAGAGAGAGAGAGCCAGAAA
>JAQMYF010000021.1:1897716-1914725 GCA_030014195.1 Neosilurus mollespiculum | reverse complement strand
TCGTAGCTGTGATCTACTGCACCACCAGAAAGAAAGGTACACACACTTTCAACCTTTACCAATACAATACAGGTTATATCTCTAACACACACACACACACACACACACACACACACACACACACACACACACACACACACACACACACACACACTGAATGTAGTTCATAATCATGCACTCCCTGTTTCTTTCACTTTAACACTCTCACTCTCTCTTTCTCTCACTCACACACACACAGATCATAATCATGTTGGGTGTTATATATAATGGCAACATCTCTCTCTCTCTCTCTCTCTCTCTCTCTCACACACACACACACTTTCTTTTTCACTCTCTCTTTCTCTCTCACACCCCTTACCCCCAGCCGAGGAGGATGAAGATGAGGGGTGGGACTTTGAGCTGTTCGTTCTTCTTCAGCAGAGCAAGAGAGAACGCTAACAATCCTACAACACAACACACGATCTACACAATCTACACAACACACAACACTTAATCTACACAACACACAGTGTAAAAACACCAGCTTCTTTGTTAGATACATCAAACACTCCCCCAATAAGACAGCGCTGATAACTTTAAAGGTACAGTGTCTGAGGTTTGGCGGCATCTAGTGGTGAGGTTCCAGATTGCAACCAACCGAATCCTGTACGGTTCTGGGCTACTGTAGAAACATGGCGGCGCAAGACGGCCGCCTCCATGATAGGGGACCTGCCCACTTATTATGAGGTTCTGAAAACGCAACTTGATATAAAACCTAATTTCTACTAGTAGATCATGTAAAAGATTACACACTGTACCTTTAATCTCAGAAATACCATATTTAAAAAAAGAATATTCATGAAATCAGACTGCGGAAGGGTGTGTGTGTGTGTGTGTGTGTGTGTGTGTTACCTGTCCAAATATAGGTGCTATACAGTGCTCCATAGAGGAGTATGAAAATGAGGATATGTCCCAGCACATTGTCCTGCTGAAATGCAAACTTCCACAAGCTCATCGACACACACACCAAGAGCTGCATGACAGAACACACACACACACTGTGTGAAAAATGACAGGTTATATATTTAGGGAGAGATGCAGGGAAGCCGCGAGGGGCCGCGTTCACTCACCTGAGCGAGGAAAAGGTTTGTTGTAAACATATGAGGCAACAGTTTAAACTTCTTGCTGAGCACCATGACGGCAACGGTCCACACCTATCACACCATTTCATTCCACGTACACACGCACACAGAGGAGCATTCAAGAGTGTGAAGTTTCAAGGCACATGCAAGCAAGCAAACACACACACACCCACCAGAGCAAGGATGCTGACGACGCTGACGTTAAAGCTGACCTCCTGCAGCTCAGAGATCAAGTGCGTTGCCTCCATCCAGGGGATAGACAGTAACCATGCCGACAGGTACATGACAGGAGCTGACAATAGTGTACTAATAACCATACCGGATGTTACCTAAATACACACACAACACAAATGCAGACACATGCAAAAATAAAGGTTCGATTTTGGGACTGATCGAGAGAGAGAGAGAGAGAGAGAGAGAGAGAGAGAAAATCAAGCTTTGTTTTGGTGCCCAAGTTACATATTTCATAAGACACACCTGTAACCAAACAAATATATATATATATATATCACCTGTCTGTGTGTGTGTGTGTGGTGGCATCGGATGACATCACACCACCTCTCACTGCTGATTAACCTACACCGCTACAGGTATTTCTCACTGACTGCTTAATCCTATTAGGGTCATGGGTCACTGGAGCCTATCTCAGCCAGGGTACACCCTAAACAGCCCGCCAGACCATCACCATCAGTCACCATTCACACTCACGTTCACACCAAGAAGCGATCTGGAACAACCAATCCACCGAATGTGTATGTTCATGGACTGTTGGAGGAAACCGAAGTACCCGCACAAATAAAGGGAGAACACGCAAACATCACAGAGAAACGCCCTCGCCAAGCCCAGGACCTTCTTGCTGTGTGGTGGATGTGCTAACCACTACACCACCATTTATTTATTTTTTACAGATTTTTAGCCACGACAGACTCTGTGGGCTCCGCTATGCTAAAAGCTAACCCTAGCCAGCTGTTAATTCAGACTTATTCTAGACTCCCTGCGACCTTAGTAGGATTAAGCAGGATGGCAAGTTACCGAATGAAAAATAAACTGCAAAAATTTAATGTTTAAGTGTGTTTTCGTGCTGACGTTTCCATATAGTATAAACTAAATCAATTATCCTCCTCGCTGGGTATCGCTGAATATCCCCCGAGACGGAATACCAATTTAGCGACACCCACCTCGCCACGGTTACATAATCAATGATTATATGCAACTTGTTCTTGTTTTGACTCTCGTATCAGCGTATAAGTGTGAAACTCACCACCTCAAGCTGCATGTTATACTGACTGGCGTAAATGGCCACACTGGGTGCAGCGGGGAAGACGCCGTACAGGAAGGCATAGTCCGACAGACTAGTGTGGTTCACAGAACTGGAGTTTCCTGCGTCCAACAGCTCCAGCACGTCTTTACACATTAACGGCATCAACAGACTAGAGCAAACACAGACGGACAGATTCAGAAACAGCACAGTCAGTACAGTAGGCGTGGCTTAGTACTGCACGTAAACATAACCGCCCTAAGTCGCCAACCCTTACGGAAAATTAACCATTTTCTGATTGGCCCTTCCAGAAATAGCCTCAACGCCTCACTTATAACACAATACACATCCTGTAGATTCAAACTCACAGCTTAGCCGTGAGGAGTAAAATCAGGGTGACCCCCGTTGAACGGGTAACTCTACCCATCTGCCCAACCATCGTCAAGCCCAAGTAAAAGAGCGCCGCTCCTCCAAACGAGTCAGCCAATCCATCCACAAACTCTCCTAGCAACAGAGGGACACGCCCACCAAACAGGAAGTGACAGACAATCCCAACCAGGACCATGAAGACGATTGGATTTTTAATCACCTGCGGAGCACAGAACGACAACACACACAGAGATATATAAACACACGAGTTCATTATTAAGAAATCAGTGGCTCATGAACACAAACCTACATGCAGAAGGACAGTCGAGACAATGTGCCGCTTGCTGTGATTGTGGTCCGGGCTTTGCTTCCATCGCTGGAGTTCACACAGAGCGAAGCCCACCGGATTCAGCAGCATCAGAGACACTGGAGCCACCAAATACAGGTACTGTGTATAGTCGGGGTGAGAACTGCGGTACAGAGCGTCCACTAAAGAAAAATAAAATGCAAACCCAGAATGATTAAATGATGCAGAATAACAGTACGGCTGTCTAAAAATGTTGTTTGTTTTTTTTTTACTCACCTATTGGATATCCCAGAGCAAAGTCATTACTCTGTGTGGCGAAGATGGCAAACAACCCAGCTTTCCCAAACCTGCCCTCCGGACTCGCCACCAGCATCGTCAGGACACACACCAGCACAAACACACACACCTTGGTGATTAGCACGCTCCACAGGAACGGCCAGACCACGTTGCCGAACTGAAGCTGGACCATGTTCTTAAAAAGCAGTGCCGGGAGCGCAAAGTACGACACAAAGTTGCCCAGGGTCCCAGCCTGTCCCACGCTGACGATCTCACTGCGTCCTGCCACGTAGCCACACAAGATGATGCCGAAACATTCGAGGAGCGCCGGGAACAGTCTGTCGATGGACATAGCTGGCGCTGACAGAGGATTGTGGGTAATGTTTTGGCCATGAATGGTGAGATAACGACCTCCTTCCATGATGGCATCAGAGACGATGACAGGTTGTCTGAGAAAGAGGACAGGAAAGGTTTATTATTGGGGAAATATTAATGTATTCATCATATTTTCACACTTTAAATTATATTAACTCAACAAAACATATGGAATGATTATGATAATAATCAGAATATGGTGAGAAGAGATTAATAAATGTGTTATACATTAAAGAATATAAAAATAAACACGTACTTACACGTGACAGCTGATTTTATAGACTATTTAATGTGTACAGGCCAAATTAGCACTCTTTTTAATCAACTAAAAGATTAGCCAGCTAGCATAAAATAGTAATTGCTAGTTAACAGGAAGACATAATGTTATTTTACTCAACATAACGGAAGTTATTATATGATTTAAACACATATCTTCATGAAACCGCAATGGCTATTATCATTTACAGCATTTTAAAAACAATTTGTACCCACTGAACATACAAACTGTCCTCATTATATGCCCTTATTTTGTTTGCTAGCCGCTAAAGTACCGCTACTTGGACATGTTTACTATTTTAGTCACCGTTTAACTCACCAGTGCCTTGTCGTTGATTGATGGACAGTCTGCGCTGCCTATAAGAACGCGCCTATGAACTAGTTCCCCCACCCACTCTATTCGGCTATTGGTTGGCTGACATGAACATAGCTTTTTAAGTGTGGTTGGTCTAGGGTGATTTTTTCCAGGGTTCAAATATAATAGTTCATCATTTAAATAATATCTTATAAAAATACATAATAAGAAATAAACTTAAAAAAACAGTCTAATTAATTACATGGCAAATAAGTTTTTGCTGTGAATTAAAATTATATTTCAATTCAAATGAATTTTGGCAGGTGACAAATAATAATCATTATAGACTTTAAAATTTAACATCCCTTTTATTTCATAATATTATTTTTATATATATTTTCAATATATTAATGTGCAATAATGGCCATAACAGTCAAAAATATGGCTAATATGCTAAGAAAATTAATTCAATATTAAAATTTAAACGTGATTTTGTTGTTTATTCCTTCATTTTTCGGAACCGCTTAATCTTAATTAGGGTCGCAGTTAGGGGGGGCTGGTGCCTATCTCAGCCGACTCTGGGGTACAAACCTGGACAGCTCGCCAGGCCATCGCAGGGCAGAAACGCTGACGCCAATCCAATGGCCTTCTCTTTTCAACGATAGCAGTGGTTTATTTACACGTCTCTCACCACAGACCGTGAGAGACATGGCTGACATTTGGGGGGGGCAAACAGTAACAACTCGGTGATAGTGAGGCTTGAATCCTTAACCTTCGGATCAGTAAGCCAGTACCTTAAACACAGAGCCAGCACCGGCTTTTGGTTTCTATATTTGGATTTGGATATGAACTTGAAGGTGATATAAGGATTCTTAGAAGAAATCTTAGCAAGATTGAAAGCTGGAACAAGGAGAAATTATGAAAGGAACGAGACAAGCCTTATCTTGAGGGAAGTACAGCACAGAAAGTCAGAGGGATTCATCTAGAGATGGAACAGATTAAGCAAAGAGTTCTTGCAGAATCAACCAGGATAAAGCGTTACACCGAGAGGATATCACAGTAGCAGTTTTAGTGGAGCTTCAGTCAAAACGTGAAGCCCGAATGCAGGAGAAATCATCGAGTTTTGGACAGGAATTTGGGAATTTGGGTTCATTCATTCATTTGACTGAGACTTAATGGAGGCTGGATGAAGCTTAATAAGGGCAGGGCACACCCTGAACAGCTTACCAGTACATCACAGGGCCAACACACACAAACATTCACATACACACATAGAGGCAATTTGGCTCAGACTAATGTGCAAGTCTTTGGACTCTTGGAGGGAACTGGAGTACCCGAAGGAAACCCCCACATATGCACGTCTAGAATATGCAAACTCCAGACGGAAACAATACGGCCAAGCCTGGGACTCGAAACCAGGACCTTCTTGCTGGGAGGCAGACGTGCGCCCCCACACAGAATAGAACTGAGTGATGTCAAGAGGCGCACTGGACATCATCAAAATGAATATGTGATCAAATGAAGTGGTTGCATGGTTGGGGATGAAATGAAGGAACAAAGTGAAAACAATGTGCCTGAAAAGATTAAAAACGTGTTCTGACGTCCATGCTCAATTCACAGGATTTGATAAATGTGATCAACACGTGTTCGGTCTCTGTAGTACTATGTTATAGTGGTGGAATAGTGAATCGAATAAAAGATGAAATAGACATGTCAGACAGAAAAAAACAAGAAAAAACATATGTATGTATGAAGCGTTTCACCCGCAGACAAGCGTCAATCATTTATACCTGAAAATAAAAAGCTTGAAGGACGGGTACGTGTCAGCATTTCTGACTATATGAATGGAATGAACCATAACCCTGCAAAAAAACCATGAGGGAGAGCTTCTTAGGCATTCTATAGTAGAATTAAGTTTTACTGATGCTCATCTTGGATAAGATTTTATTCCAAAGTAGGTTGATTGCTGCTGAAGACCGAGCGCTAAATTAGGGCTGGGCGATTATATCACGTGCATTATTTTCATAGTAGATGATATTGATGTGCATCACGGTATAAATCGTGACAGATATCAATGCTTCTACCGCGGTGGCACGGTGGTGAAGTGGTTAGCACGGGAAGGTCTTGGGTTTGATTCCCGGGCTCGGCAGGGGCGTTTCTTTATGGAGTTTGCATGTTCTCTCCACGCTTATGTGGGTTTCCTCCAGGTACGCGGGTTTCCTCAGACCAAAAACATCCAAATCGCCACTAGGTGTGAGTGGTTTTGTGTGGGACAGCCCTGTGATGGCCTGGCGAGCTGTCCAGGGTGTACACTGCACCACCCCAGCCTCCCCGCAACCATAATTAGGTCAAATATGATACAGAGAATTATTCAATTGAGGCAGTGGAAATATATATATTATATACAGTATTTTAAGTATATATTCATATTGTGACCAGACAACGTAAAAGTTTCACTTCAGCATTTATTTAGAAAATCTCATACACCTTTTCATGTTCCATACACAAAGAACGAAGGCACAAGCAGAGAAGCCGTAACAAACCAAGAAAATAAAACAGTCTCGACGTACCGCTGTATGTCATGCGCCTCGGCCAAGGCTCGGGCGCAAAACAGAAACTCGAACTGACAAAAAAACATAAACAAACACCACCCGCCTAAAAAACATTTCATACTCCTTCAGCTTTTCAGAACCGTACTCTTAAATCCAGAGGTTTTTCCGTCTGATATTTGGTCTTCGCTTTGTGTCTTCTTGTGACGGCCATTTGTGCATTTTTCATTGATATACAAGTATGAAATGGAAAAAAAAAAAAAAAAATCTTAATGATAAATCCCAAACCCAAGCTGATGCGCACCACACAAGCTTATTTCCTATAACAGATTCAGTCGAAGTTCAGCGAGGCGTGACCTGTTTTTCACACAAAAAGGGGTTTTGCATATTCTTATGTAGAGTGTATCGTCTATGGATATGTGAATACAAAAAAGTGCACTTTTTATACACAGAACACATCAGTGATACTAAAACAGTAATAATAATAATAATAATAATACTGAATATACAGAAATTAACACCAGGCAAAAATAGTGAGGAAGTAACGCGTAAAAATAAACCCAAGGAAAAAGGCACTCTGTGGTCTTCTTGGTTTCTTCTAGACAAATATCCCTATACATGCAGACCTAAAGATCTTTATAAGGCACATCCTTCGTATCATGACAACATCAAAACCAGATCGTCTGCATCCACCATACACAGAGTATTGCATGTTTCTGTAATCGGACATGGCTCTAAGTGCACCCCTGAGCTCCAGTTTCCTGAAGGAACAAAATGGCTGCCAGGATTAAAGGAACACTCCAGAGGTTTTCTGACCCTCATCTCTACAGACGTCCCACTGACAGTCATTATATTTTTTGTTTGAATGTAGACAAACATAAAAAAAAATTAAAAATCCCAACCACAACAATAAGATTCTGTTCAAGTCAAAATCACAAATGATGAGAGTTTTTTCGTGGGACGTCCCCATGAACTCTTCACGCAAATTAATGTGGAAATTACGCTCGAAATCCATCAGTGAGATTTTCTGAGAAAACTTTTGTTTAGATGGTTTTCTCTCTTTCAGAAAATACTCTATGATCACAGGGAATGAATCCGCATGAAAGCGGGAAATAATTACGAAATTATCTTCGCTTTCTCTAACGTCGGAAAGTCCAGTAAATCTCCACAGAAAACATTCGAACCCTGTCTGCTTCATCCTCGCACTTTTCCCTGTAGAGTGTAAAGCTTTGAGTTTGGTTACACGGTTATCTGTTTTAATGATCACTGAACAAATTCAATGCCTGTCCTTGGGCTTGACCTGGAGGCGTTTTATTTTTTTTCTTGTGAAATTTGGACCAGTGATAGTTGTACATATTCTACAGATGTTGGAGAGAGAGAGAGAAAGAGAGAGAGAGAGAAAGAGAGAGAGAAAGAGAAAGAGAGAGAGAGAAACAAAAAGGTCATTAGAGAAAGAAACAGTGATGAACATTAGAGAGAGAGAGAGAGAGAGAGAGAGAGAGAGCTAGAAATGGAAAGATGGTCATTAGAGAACCAAAGATTGACAGAGAGAAAGAGAGAGAGAGAGAAACAAAAAGGTCATTAGAGAAAGAAATAGTGATGGACATTAGAAAGACAGAAAGACAGACAGACAGACAGAGAAAGAGAGAGAGAGAGAGAGCTAGAAACAGAAAGATGGTCATTAGAGAACCAGAGATTTACAGAGAGAGAGAGAGAAACAAAAAGAAGGTCATTAGAGAAAGAAACAGTGATGGACATTAGAAAGACAGAGAGAGAGAGAGAGAGAGAGAGAGAGAGAGAGAAAGAGAGACAGACAGACATGTGCAGCCCTGTATATACACACACCAGACATCCAATGGTTAGGGGTTTTTTGGGGGGTTTTTGTTTTTACACACCCGCTCACAATCTTGTTCTTCTATCTTTGCGGGGACCTTCACTGACACATTACATTTCCTAACCCCTTGCCCTGCGTAACCATCCCAGTCCTAACTATATTCCTAACCTAGTTTCAACCTGAGCCCTAAAATCAAGTCTTAACCCCTCAAACAACCCTTTGAAAAAATGAGGACCAGCGAAAATGTCCTCACATCCCTGCGCAAAAAAAAGGTCCTCATTATGTGATTAAAACATATTCTGGTCCTCAAGCAAGTACACTCACACACAAAAACACAACTAGTAAAGCAATACATTAACATATCCTCCATCAATCACATCTCATGACTGTTTCCACCATTCACAACACAACCTGGTGAATAAATTTGGTGGGAGGGGCATCTGCTAAGAAACAAAGAAACAGTAAGCAGGAACAATGCGGGTAAATGCCAAGAGAGGCAAAATAATGAAGAATATTAGGTACAAGTCTTGATTTGTGCCAGATGTTTTAAAGCAGCGGAGCCTGTCCCTGGCCCTGTCATATCGTTCCTTCATTACACGGTGTAGCAGGTGTGCATGCGTTAAATTATAAGTATAAGACAAACAGGACAAATATCACACATTGGCCCAGCAATGTGGACAGGATAGGCACTGTGTGGTGTCACCAGCAAATGTGTTTGTTTGTGTGTTTATGTGTACAACGGTATAAAACTGTGACCTCCTTGTAAACATTCATAGTATAGAATGTTTAAAAGAAACAGCAAGGAAGTGCGTCACATGCAAAAATAATGTTTGGGGGGTGGGGGAGGGGCCTGGCGGAGACAAACAGAGGATGAAATGATGAAGCACGGTGTCCCTGAGCGCACAGTCGACGTCTTTTATCTGGGAATGGGAGGTAACGGGGGTGCTCCTCGCTCCTTTTTCGTTGAACCTAAAACACACAGAGTGCAGGGCGGAGAACTGTTAACACGGACCACATCATGGTTAAAAGGAAAAAAGGCACAGCTATGAAAATGAGCGAAGTATTTCACCTAGACAATGTAAATGTAAATGTTTTCCGTTTCATTATAACTTGGCATTATTATAATGAAATGTCTCCCCCTGGTGGGCATCTGATGAACATTCATTCACACATTATTTGCACTTATTGACTGTAGTGGACATTTTCTCCCCCAGCAGATCCTCTGCACGGATTACCCCCAAAATTGAATGGTTTGTTACATGTACTTCACCCTACTCTGTGTAAAAATTCAGTGTATGACTTTTTGAGGTATACTGCACACAAACAAACAGACAAACAGACCAAGACAGGTGAAAACATAACATCCTGGCAGAGGTAATTATAAAGGTTTTAATTAATTATTAAGAGGTAAAAACCATAATTGTACCAATTTATAATAAAAAACAGGTGTACATCTTTACCTCTGCCATCACTCCTGGCCAATTTGCTAGGGTACGCTTTCTGACAGGGGATGTAGGGCTCTGGAGGCGGGAAATCGGACACGGGTCGGAAACTGAAGCGTGCCTCCCACTCATCTATATCAAACACACCCAAGGATAATTATGTTACTTCAAACAAGGTGAAAATTAAAGAAGATTCCGACTCAGAAGTATGTATCATACCTGCACCATGACTGTGGTACCCATTGCCCATTGGAGGGAGAGGAGGAGGCGGTCCTCCAGAAGTGGGACGGTCTGGTGGGAGAGGTGGTCTGTTAACCGCACGAGGAGGTTCTGAACCTAGTCTATTCGGAGGGGGCGGGGCAGCAGATGGCCTCACGCCTCCGCTACCTGGTCGTCCAGAGGGCGGTGGAGGTGGGAGGGGTCCTGAGCACACACACGTAATAAAAATACAGACTCAGAGATATCAAACACATATAGAGAAAAAGAATCATCTTAAGACACACGGAGGGATTCGTTACCGGTTCGTGCGGATGGATTCCGACCCAGTGGGGGCGGTCTTTCAGAGGGAGGCGGAGGAAGAGGGCCTGATCTCCCAGGTGTAGGAGGGGATGGGTTTTGAGTGAGTGACAGGTGCCTTTGAGGAAGACGCGGCGTGTTCTCATCACTGGGCTTCGGTCGCCCTGGTGGTAGAGGAGGGGCGGAGCTTGTCGTCCCACGAGATGAGGAAGGAGGTGGAAGCGGCTTGCTGTTGGCAGAAGGAGGAGGGGGAGGGGGTGGGCTGTCCCGTGGAAGGGCCATGGAAGGGCGGTTGCCAGGAGGAACTGGTGGCGGCCGGTCCTCTCCTCGACTAGGAGCTGGGGGAAGAGGAGGGCGGCTGGAATGAGGCACAGGCGGCGGGGCTGCAGAGCTGGAATAGGGACGTCCGCCTGGAACGGGTGGGGGCGCAGTCTGTCTTCCAGAAAGAGATGGGGAGGATGTAGACCGGGGCCCGCCAGGCAGTGGAGGAGGCCCTCTGTTTTGTACACTGCTCTGATAGGGCCGTGGAGTGATAGGAACGGGCGGAGACGGCCCTCCAGGGGTTTCAGAGCGTGGAGGAGTCACTCGAGGACGTGGAAAGTCAGAAGGGCCATTACGCTGCCCAGCGAAAGAGGGGGTGGAGCTACCACCACCAACAAATGGACGTGGACCAGAACTACGGGCACCAGGAGGGAGGATGGGAGCTCGAACGCCACCAGAATCTAGAAATAATGAAATTAAGAAAGACATTGAAAAAAAAAAAAAGCAGGTTGTATTGGAATTAATAGAGTTCAGCTCTGTTTTAATGTACACCAACAAAGCCAGCTCTAATCTCTATTCTATTACATGCTAATAAAGCTCTATTGTACTGTAATAAAGTATTCTGTACTGTAATCAGTAAGAGTGAATGAAAAATAATGTGCATTGTAGAAATGCACGTAAACAACATTCAATTAATTGTGATGCAATTGCCTTATTTGACCACCAGAGGTCCCAATCTGTGTTTAAATGTTTAACTATATGTACGCTAGTCACATGATCATATTACTTCATAGGCAGCCTGTGCCGCCCCCCCCCCCGCCACCCCACCCGCCCCCGCCCCGGCAGTAGGCATTATGCAGAGTGACTGACAGCTTCAAATCAACATTCGACACACTCACTCACTCATCTCTCATTCGTGTGCCGAACCGGCTAATCCTGTAGGGTCACGGGGAGGCTGGAGCCCATCTCAGCCGACTCTGGGTGAAGGTGCTGTGCACCCTGAACAACACACACACACACACACACACACACAACCATTCACACTCACACCTAGGGGCAATTTGAAAGAGCCAGTAAGCCTAATATGCATGTCTTTGAACTGTAGGAGGAAACCCAAGTACCCGGAGGAAACCCATGCAAGCATGTGGGGAACATAAAATAAATCCGGTTCCAATAATGGTGCTTAAAAATATACAAAAAGTATTTTGGAGGTAAAAATGAAGACACGAATAATAAAGCACAGGATTTTCTTATGCAGCTGTCCTTATTTACCCAAGTGCCCATCCTGTGAATTCAGGAGCGCCGCTAGAACAGCTCATCTGGCACGATGTTGTGGCGTGATGTCGTGCATAACAACAGGGCTGCTGTGAATTGTGTCTTACTGGCAGCACTGCATGTTTGTGTGTGTGTGTGTGTGTGTGTGTGTGTGTATGTGTGTGTTGGGTGGAGTGAAGCAAAGTGGGCGTGATCCTTACCATCCCTAGTGGACCGCAGCTTTGGCATGCCATCCTGAAACAGGCCTCCAAGTCCTCCTGAAGCTCCGCCTCCAAACCCACCACCTCCTCCTCCCCCTCCTCCTCCTCCGCCTCCTCCACCTCCTTTTGGCTCTGTCAAAAGAAGTGATAGCATGTCATGTGAACACAATAACACACACACACACACACACACACACACACACACACATGATCAGAGGGGTTTAGGTGGATTTAGAACATCGTAACACACCAGAGACGCATCGTCACCTGCGGTATACCTCACAATCAGTTACAGAAGTAAATCAAGGCACTCAAGCTTTGTCTTTGGCTTAGCTACTACAGGACAGCTCTGTGTGTATATATATGTGTGTATGTGTATATATATATATATGTGTGGGTGTGTGTGTGTTGGTGTGTGGTGTCTTACTGTCGAGTACAGGCGCACTGCGGTCATTGGTAACAGCCTTTTTAAGCCGCGTTCCTTTGCTGATGTCACACAGTAGCGCGTTCCTGCTCTGCTGCTCGGACCTGTTCAGGGAGGGCTTTTCCGTGTTGGCCTGTTCACAAATACAAACACAAACACACCATTGTACTCACATGCTCCAACGTCAGCCCCAAGGGTGCTCTTTAGTTTTCTCTTGGTCCACGGATGTATCGAGGATTTGATTTAAGCCCCATCTGGACAGATGCAGCACCATTTTTGGGCATTTCTCTGCTAACCGCATCACGTTTCCTTACTTATTGGTTCTCTGTTTCCTCTTTTCCACTGAAACCAACTCGGTCCCAGTTCTGAGCTGGTGCGACTGTGGATTTGGAGTTGGTACAAAATGCAAACCTAAGTAGCAGTTTGATTTTTCACAGGCGAGAGAGTCACTTTAAGCGGACCACTAAAGAATACCAGCCCATCTGCTGGGAAAGCCTGTAAAATGACCTAATAACCCTGATGGACACTACTACACATGCGTAAACGCCCCCACCCCCACCCCATTGACGCCGATGGTGTTTAAACGGCTCTTAAACTTGCACCACCTTGACAAGTGTAGCAAGTCGCGTCCCCCGTCGTGTCAAGTTATTCCAGAATAAAGCAGTTTTGTGCCGGGGCAACTTGTTCCGGCACAAGTGTCCGTGTAAAAGCAGTAATACAGCCACATCATTACATCACTGTACACTCGAGCGGGCCGCTCAAGAAGGTTAACAGCCGCCCAGATATAAATTGTGACTCAATAATTGTTTTCGTTTTCGGACATTTTATCAGAAATGTGAAAGAGGAACTCTGGGATTGTCTTAATGTATACGGACATACACGACTCTCTAAACAGAGCGAGCCAAACCGATTCTAATCTGATCCGAAATCACCGGTAACACGGTTTTGGACTGGCAAGTAATACCGGCATCCGCCACAAGGGGGCAGCACTGGGGCACCGTCGGAAACCGGACACCGCCATACTAAACAAATTGTCCAAATAGCACGTGTTGGAGCAAGAGCGTGAGAGAGCACCGTCTGCAGGCATCAGCAGTCAGGTAGAACCAGCAGGTAACATGTTGATGAGTTGCACCTGTGTGTAATTACCGGCAGCTACCAACGTGTGTTCTCGTAAGTGTTTCCAGAGAGAAAGAGGCCGGTAACATGAGAAAGAGAGCTACGAGTGGCAGTGCCCCAGTCCCTGACGCAAGAGGTTCTTGATTCTGGACAAGCTAAGAGTTGGTGCTGGTCTGGAACTGGTTTTTCAAGGTCTCAGTTTTTGAAGAACACAAAAAACTGGTTCAAAAATGAGGCTCTGGCTCCGCCCAGCTGGAAAAGAGGAATGGCTGACAGGTAGCGGAGCAGATCTTTTTTGGAATCCACTCATATTATGGGTGGGACCGGTGGCATAGTGGTTAGGGTGCTGGGTTCAGGATCAGGAGGTCATGGGTTTGAATCCCCATTAGACCCCTGGGCAAGGTTTTAGCCATGAGTGTGTCTCTGTCCACCCAGCAGTATAAATGGGTACCAGTAAAAAAAAAATACTGGGAAGGTAACTTGCGATGGACTAGCATCCCATTCAGGAGGAGTTGAACTCCTAGTCGCTTCACGCTACGGAAACCGGGGCCTGATGAGCCACTAAGCTCGGGTGTACTTATATTATGGTGTTTTTCAGTTTAGGGCCGTTTCTGCCTTTATACGGTTCCACATGGACTGTAAAGACTCTCGGTGACTCCCTCATCTCCTAAATGGTCGGAATATAAATTATAAATGCAAATATGTAAGTGTGTGTGTGTGTGAGAGAGTGTGTGTAGGTATGAGTGAGTTTACCAGAGCCAGGGTCGGCGGTGGGGGAGGAGGGGGTGGCGGGGGAACCGGCATCGTCTCTCCTCAGTGTCTCCTCCTCTTACAGCAAACAAGAAGAAAAAAACACTCACATCTGCAACCTGCAGCTGGAAAACAACAACAACAACAACAACAACACAGAGACAGACGATAAACATAAATCCATCATACGCCAACAGTGTAATCAGGTAACGTCCCAATTCATGACAAGTTCAGCCGAATTATAAAAACAACCAAAACTAACCAGCGTTCCTCTTCCTGCAGCGTCTATGGGGCGGAGTGATTATTTAAAGAGCAGAAAATAAAATCCCGAGAGGGAGGAACTGTGATCGCGGTGGTTGTTGTGAGTAATTTATAAAAAGATGTTTTGAATTGAGGAGCAGAGCCGCTTTTTAAAATCCCAGGCCGCACCTTTAAATCCCACCCGGCTCCATGCTGATGTCTGGAGTTATCATGTCATCCTTTTCGGTGATGTAACGGCGCACATGTTTATATGGGGAAGAGAAAAATGCTGAAGTGCTGAAGCTAAAGTTAAAAATTCAGGATCTACAGAGCATCACTCTTCCCCTTCCTCCAGCACGCCTCTCGCCTTTCACAAATACAATACAAACCAACACCAACACGATGATGACACCTGTCTCCATCTCTCTTTGTATTTCTGTGAGTGTGTGTCTCTCCCTGTGTCTCTTTCTCTCTGTGTCTCCCTGTGTCTTTCTCCCTGTGTCTCTCTCTGTGTGTCTTTTCCATCTGTGTCTCTGTCCCTGTGTCTCTCGCTATGTGTGTGCCTCTCTGGGTGTCTCTCCCTGTGTCTCTCCCTCTCTGTGTCTTCCTGTGTCTCTCCCTCTCTGTGTCTCACCCTGTGTCTCTCTCCCTCTCTGTGTCTCTCGGTGTGTCTTTTCCATCTGTGTCTCTGTCCCTGTGTCTCTCGCTATGTGTGTGCCTCTCTGGGTGTCTCTCCCTCTTTGTGTCTCACCCTGTGTCTCTCTCCCTCTCTGTGTCTCCCTGTGTCTTTCTCCCTGTGTCTCTCGCCCTCTCTGTCTCTCTCGGTGTGTCTTTTCCGTCTGTGTCTTTGTCCCTGTGTCTCTCGCTATGTGTGTGTCTCTCCCTGTGTCTCTCCCTCTCTGTGTCTTCCTGTGTCTCTCCCTCTCTGTGTCTCACCCTGTGTCTCTCTCCCTCTCTGTGTCTCTCGGTGTGTCTTTTCCATCTGTGTCTCTGTCCCTGTGTCTCTCGCTATGTGTGTGCCTCTCTGGGTGTCTCTCCCTCTTTGTGTCTCACCCTGTGTCTCTCTCCCTCTCTGTGTCTCCCTGTGTCTTTCTCCCTGTGTCTCTCGCCCTCTCTGTCTCTCTCGGTGTGTCTTTTCCGTCTGTGTCTTTGTCCCTGTGTCTCTCGCTATGTGTGTGTCTCTCTGGGTGTCTCTCCCTGTGTCTCTCCATCTCTGTGTCTTCCTGTGTCTTTCTCCCTATCTTTCTCTTTTCTATCCTACTCTCTGTCCTCTCTCTCTCTCTCTGCCTGTCCTCTCTCTCTCTCGCTCTCTCTCTCTCCTTCTCAGTGACCCTCTTCTTCTTTCTCTCTCTCCCTTTCTTACACTGCCTCTGTCCCTTTCCTTCGCTCTGTTTATCTATCTCTGTGTCCTCTCCTTCTCTCAATTTTCCTCTCTGACCATCTCCTTCTCTATCTCTCTCTGCTTCTGCCCCCACCTTCTCTCTCTCTCTCTCTCTCTCTCACTCTTACTGTCCTCTCCTTCTCTCTGCCTCTCTCCTTTTCCTTCCCTCTCTCCTTTTCTATTTCTCTCTGTCCCTCTCCTTCTGTCCCTATTATTCTCTCTCTCTCTCTCTCTCTCTCTCTCTCTCTCTCTCTCTGTCCCTCTTCCTCTCTCGGGGACTTTCATGGGCCTGCTGACATCCGGTGTAGGCCATAACAGGAAATAATAAAACACATATCTCTTGTTTCCCTTTCGATACTTGTTGTAGCATTGCAGTCAGGAACAGTTCTGTCATTGGACTTGCAACACACACACACACACACCCCAATCCCCCGCTCTCTCACTCTGTCTTTCTGGACAAGCACTTTTTTTTGTTACTGCAGCAAGCGGACATCCGCTGAGTGTGCCAAAAGTTCTGCGCTCTGGTGCAAGTAAGATGGGAAGTGGGCACACAGAGGCGTTATTAATAGCAACAGTTCAGAAGAAACCCAGCCGAACTCACACACACACAGTGCTGCTGACTAACACACACTATTTATATACACACCCACTGCATACCTTCACACACACACACACACACACACACACACACACACACACACACACACACACACAGCCTCCACATTATCTTTAACCATTAAACAA
>JAQMYF010000021.1:1856676-1886834 GCA_030014195.1 Neosilurus mollespiculum | reverse complement strand
CATTCAGATCATCAGCTGACTTCATTTTATTGCCACATTAATGTTGCTGAGCCTCGACCGGACCAACTGGAGCAACGTTGCCATGGAGATTACACGCTGTGATCAAGGATAAAGGCTCTCCATGAAAATATTACCATGTGTGAGGCTTTTTTTTTTTGGCCAGGCAGCGTATGTTATTAGAAAAATACAACTTGTGTTTTTATGGTGTTTTAATGCCAAGTCTAAGAGATTGGATAAGAGCAAAGAGAATCTGTATCGTGTGTAATGTTGAAGATCACGTCTTTCATCCTGATTTATAATTTAGGGGTTATTTGGTGCAGAGAAACATAAGTTTTCTGGTAAAATAATCTCGACTATAAATCCACTGGGGGCTTCACAGTTAATATTTATATACCGTATCGCACATCCACTACTTCACAGTGAGAGACCTGCAGTGGTCTGATGAGCTGTTCAGGGATGTACTCTGCCTTTTCCTTAAAGTCGGCTGAGACAGGCTCCAACCCCACAACTCAAGTAGGATTCAGCAGTTCAGCAAATGAATGGATGAATAAATATTCAACAGTTAATTCATGATCTCTGATCAGATATTAATTATTCATGAGGTGTCAGTCGAATTATTGGTTCATATCCGATCACAGGGAGTGGAATAACCATGTTATTATATCCTCTAGATTGTAAGAAATGTAGCAGTTTTATTATTCTATTCAAAAATGTAAAAAAAAAAGGTTCCTTAGAAGACCAATAAAGTTGTGCTTGGTGGGGAAAAAAAAATCTAATTCTTTAAATTAAATAATGCCCTTACTATAAAAAAGTAAAAATACCTAAACTCTATATTTTGTTGCTTTTCATGGACAGTCGGTTAGCATGAAGCTAGCTGGTTAGCTAAAGTTAGCTGATAAAATAATAATAATAAACAAACTCTCTAATTTTTCAAAATGAAAAAGAAATACTTTCTTATTCTCAAATTTAATTCTATGTTTTGTTGCTTTTCATAAAAATAACTAAATAAGTAAATACTCCAATTCATATTCACCCTCTCTGACTGGTAGTCATGTGAGGGAGGAGCTATCTCCTGACCTGGCCAAGAATAAAATTTGAGTTAAAAAATCTAGGGGAGCACTTGTGGATGTAACGTACCACTGCCCGGGAGAAATGGATTATTGTAACTTGGCAATGTTATAATGAAATGTCTCCCCCTAGTGGGTGTCAGATGAATATTTTGTCTCACTTTAAAGATTTTTAGTTGTGATTTCATGAATTTTTGGTTGATTTATTTATTTATTTATTTATTTATTTTTGCTACACGTTCCCATGCAAGGGTGATCTCCAAAATGTAATGGGTTCTTTGCAGGCCCAGGTCCCACCCTTCCGCCAAGTTTGATGAAACGTAGATGAGTCGTATTTGTGTAATCCTGCTAAAAATATCTTAATAAATGCTGGTTTAAATAAAGCCTTTAATAAATGCCTGGACCCAAATCGAGATCCGGATCTGCTCTAAAATATGACGCGTTCTTCTCCACTAAGTTTGGTGAGAATTAATTCAGTAATTTTTACATCATCATGCTAACAGACAAACGAGCATCCCGATGCTAGTGAATACGTGACCTCCCCTTCTTAGCAGCAGTGGAGGTGACAACTGGAGTCTTTGACCACGCCCAACTCCACGGTTGTTATATTTATTTAATTACCCATAAATCTCTATGGCTTTTATCTGAGTTTATCCCGTTTCATTTGCTCCATTCTGATCCGCAGTGATGACCCCTTTGTTCCTCAGTGAAACAAAGCTCCATTTTTTTCATCATACTGCATTAATCTTATTAAGCCTCCTCTCAGCCTTGTTAATCAAAGTCATTTCTTACCCGCTAAATAATGAACACTACATGGACCGTAATGGCCTCGATTAAGTTCCCTGTCTTGTGGAACATAAGCTTGTAAGATATGACTGAAGCTTTATGTCGGCGGAGGAAACGTACCTCGGGATGTGGAGTAACACGGACTCTCACATGGCGTCATGAAGGTTCACTGATATTCGGATGGAGCAGCTGTTTATCGATTTGATTGTTTATTGCTTAATTGTTTACGGCGGCACGGTGGCGCAGTGGTTAGCACGTCGGCCTCACAGCAAAAAAAGCCCTGGGTTCGTTTCTTCTCATGCATGCGTGGGTTTCCTCTGGGCACTCCAGTTTCCTCCCACAGTCTAAACACATGCACAGTAGGCTAATTGGTTGTTCCAGATCACTTCTAGGTGTGTGTGAGTGTGAATGGTTGTGTGTGTGTGTGTGTGTTAGCCCCACAATGGTCTGGTGAGCTGTTCAGGGTGTACCCCACCCTGAGAGTCGGCTGAGATGGGTGCCAGCCTCCCCGCGACCATAATTAGGATTAAGCAGCTTAGAGAATGAATGAATGAATGAATAAATGAATGAATGAACGAATGAATACTTGTTGTTTACTGACGCAGGTTTTAAGTCAGCCAAGGATAAAGAATCGATTTCATTTCGGCCACCATATTTTTTTACGCATCACGCTCCTGTTAGTGTGCACCATGTTTGGATAAAGTGGGTAATAAAAAAGACAACAACAACAACAAAAATAGTTACAATATTGTTTTACATTTAAAAAAAAATTAGTTACAATATTTATGATTTATATCCACACAATATTTCTCAACAGGTATTGATGCACTATAGCGCCACCATCAGGCTGACATGAACCCCGTTGCATTCCCATGTAGTGGAAAGGATTTGGAGCCTTTTTGCCAATTTGGGCGTTTCCTGGTTTTGTAATGTTTCCACCACACCAAGAAAAATGTTTCCACCACACTCTCAGCATCTGTCCACCCCTGGTACCGCAAATAAATAGATTAATAAACAATTATTCCAGGCAGCCTTGATCTAGCTTAACTCTGAGCTCCACCTCTCTTTATCTTCTTCCCTCCCCCCCCAGTCTTTCTTTTCTCTCCGTTCCTTTATAATAATAACACTTCTATCCATCCAGACAGACGTGAGCTCAAAGCAGCTCCTCTCGTCAATCTTAGAGACTAATCCCAAATACATAGCACAAAGGAACAGAGAGAGAGAGAGAGAGAGAGAGAGAGAGAGAGAGAGAGAGAGGGAGAGAGATGGAGGTGTGTTGGTCTCTGGCAATCACACACGCAATTAAGAGTGCTGAAAGAGCCGAGCTTCAATCACCGCTTTTCTCCGCTCTCACAAATGGCGATAAGATTGTCTGAGCTTAAGCCTCCTTTCCTGAGTGGCTGAATCCAACAGAGACAAAGGAACAGAGTGGAGGGAGGGACAGAGAGAAAGAATGATGGAGAGAAAAAGAAAGAAAGAAAGTGAGACAGGGTATAGAAGCAGTTCCTTGGGCTTTACTTTGGTTACGGCAACCTGAAGGATGATTACACACTATACTGTCTGTGTTTAGCACTTCACACACTTACTGTGTGTGTGTGTGTGTGTGTGTGTGTGTGTGTGTGGGACTCAGTGTTAGCATGCTTACAGGGCTTCCGTGTGAAAGCAATTCTGTAGTCGCTTTATCTTTCTCTCACACACACAAACCCCGCCTCCTCGCTTTCTCCACTCTTATTGGTCTGAAGTTGTGGATTTCTAGAACGGCACCTCTGGCAGCGCAGCTTTATATTGTTACCAACTAATAATACATCATTGTTTCCATGGCAACAGCTCATTCTCAGGATTAATCCTAGAGTAAGTCGGAGATTTTACATGAATGGAAGGAGTCTCCAGTTTCAGAGATGAGACTTTTAGATAGAGGAGCATTCTGCATCTCTTTGTCCTCCTTGTCTTCTTCTCCCTCCTTCTCCTTTTTCATTTCATGTTCATTTTTCTTTTTAATGTTTTCCTCTCTCCTCCTCTTCCATCTATTCCTCCTCTTTCTCCCCCTCTTTCTATTTCTCCTCCTTAATTTTCTCTTCCTCTGCCTCCTCTTTCATTTCCTCGACCTCTACCGCTTTTTCATCTTACTACCCCTGTTTCCTCTCATCATCTTCCTCTTCTCCTCCTTCTCCACCTCGTCTTCCTCCTCTTCAATTTCCTCCTCTCCTCTTCTGCACAGGCATATATGGAGGATCACCTGCAGAATCAGGACCGTTTGGAGAAGGAGTGGGAAGCTCTGTGTGGTTATCAGGCCGAGCCGTCCGTATGTTCTGCGGCTCAGGATAAAAACAATGCCAAGAAGAACCGACCCAACGGCGTTCTTGCGTGTGAGTGGCCCAGTTCGCACACATCATGCCAGGATGGAGCCATTAAAATGTGCTTACTGGGTTAACATGTAATATATTTGTTATAAGCGTGTTATAGATGTTTTGAGATTAACAGATGGTTGATTTTGTTTTTTTCTTTTGTCCCTCTATCCCAGACGATCATTCCAGAGTGACTCTGAAGGCTGAGAATAACCAGAGCAGCTCGGACTACATCAACGCCAATCTCATCGTGAGTGCAGACGTTTAATTCAGTCCCCATCACTTCCATCCCATCCTCCTGCTTTACTCTTTGAATAAACGGAATATGAAGTAGTTACCATGAGAGTAATAAGTGCAAATACTTTAGGATTCATGGACACTGGACATACAGTACATAAAGAGAGTTCATTTAATACCTTAAAATATAACAGATAAGAAAATTCCATAACAAAAATCAAATGAGTTTGTACTCCAGTGCTGCAGAATTCTCCATTCTGATTGGTCGGTGAAGAAGGTGTGGCCCCTGTAATCATAACTGGACTAGGTGTGGCCTTTTGTGTCTAACTCATAGTACAGGAGGTGTGGCCTCTTTTTTGAGGCACAGTAAAGAAGGTGTATCCTCTTTGTTGTAGTCATAATGAAGGAGGTGTCATCTCTGTGTGTCGTTTCAGTCCAGTAGGCGTGGCCTGTGTGTAAATCTCATTAAAGGAGATGTGGACTTTGTGTTGGCCTCAGTTCAGGAGGTGTGGCCTGTCTGTCAGTCTCAGTTCAGGAGGTGTGGCCTGTCTGTCAGTCTCAGTGAAGGAGGTGTGGCCTGTTTGTCAGTGTCTGTGAAGGAGGTGTGGCCTGTTTGTCAGTGTCTGTCAAGGAGGTGTGGCCTGTTTGTCAGTCTCAGTGAAGGAGGCGGGGCCTGTTTGTCAGTCTCAGTAAAGGAGGTGTAGCCTGTTTGCCAGTCTCAGTGAAGGAGGCGGGGCCTGTTTGTCAGTCTCAGTGTAGTAGGTTGGCTTTGTTTATCAGCCTTAATGTAGAAGGGCGGGGCCTGATTGTAGAATGCAGGCCCAGTGTGTCTGGCCAACAGTTGTTGGCTGCTTCAGGAGTATTTCTGAAACATTAGCTTGTTAATCCAGCACTGAGATGCCATTTTATCTGCTTGGTGTGTTAAGAGTTACATTTATTTAAAAAACACAGACGTCCAGGGTCAGCGCTCAGCGGTGAGCCGAACACAGGACAGAGGGTTAATGTTAAAGTCATTCCACCCTCCTGCTCGCTCCGTCTCCTCGCACCCCCTTGAAGGGTAAACAAGGAAAAGTGAGGGGGTTTTCTCTTCCCTTCAGAGCACAGGGGGCCTCATAATTACATCCCGGCAGGAACCTGACATGAAAACCGCCATAATTACATCTGTCAAACGCTGCTGCCTGCCGCCTCGTTAGCAGCGTCACAGCAGAACAACCACCAAATGAGTCATCTGTGACATTTCTTCCCTTTCCAACCCTCACGTCTTCGGTTAAGTGGCTGCTCAGGGGTGAAGGTTTTGGCCTTTACTCGCCCCCTGCTTCTCTCTCTCTCTCTCTCTCTCTCTCTCTCTCTCTCTCTTTCATACACACACACACACACACACACACACACACACACACACACCTCTCAGTCACACATGAACACACACTTTCTCTCATCAGTGAAGAGAAGCTGGCAGTTTCATAAAAGGGATCTCATGCTGCCGTTGTCATGGTAATAACAAAAGGGGGCGGAGTCCTGTGAGGAAGAGCAGGTATTGTTTGGAAATGTGAAGGATTTTTAACAAATGATGAGAAGTTTTATCAAAGAATTTACAATTGTTAAATGGGTTAAAATATAAATCTATATTATGAAAGAATGAACAGAGATAAAGAATAAATGCAATAAAAAAAGTAAACATCGAATTTTTACAAGAGTAAAGTGATATAAAACAAAATTCAGAAGATGAGTTCTGTCCTCAGTCGCACTGCAACCCCCCACCCTCCCACCCCAACCGTTTCACCAATCCTGGACATGCACTAATGCATCTTCTAATGAACTTTGCTGGTAATATTTCCCGAAAATCTAAACCCTGCATTCATTTACACTAAATGGGTCCTGATCAGGATTTACTGAAGACGGATGAGGAGAACCCGTGAGGCTCTGAGATTAATGAACATGGCCTTTAGTGCCAAATTACACTTCATACTCTGTCTGCATTACGGTAAAAAATGATCCACTCCCTCAACATTGTTCTTGGGTTCCAGACTTTAATTTTGATGCATCATGCGCTGGTGAGGGCGTCACGGTGATGCAGTGGTTAATACGTCCACCTCACAGCAAGGAGGTCCAGAGTTTGAGCCCCGGGCCAAGGACATTTCATGCTCTTCCTGTGCATGCATGGGTTTCCTCCAGGTTCTCTGGTTTCCTCCCACAGTCCGATGACATGCACATTAGGCTATACATTGCCTCTGGGTGTGAGTGTGGGTGTATGTGGCTGTGTGTGTGTTGCCCTGTGATGGATTGGCGAGCTGTTCAGGGTTTGCCCCACCATCTCTCAGGATTGGCTGAGATAGGCTCCAGCCTCCCGGCGACCCTGGTACAATAAAGAGTTTAGCATATGAAAGAATACGTGAATGAATGACTGGATGTGTCATTAGTTTGTTTGAACGTAGCAAAAGGCCGGTACTGTTTAAAATGTTGAAAATGATCACTGGGTCCACATGATCATCCAAAGATTCCCTCAGCAATCAGTAGCTGCGCCAGGGTGAAACCCACCACCTCACACCAAGTGTTCCCTTAAGATCCAGCATGACTCTGACCAGGACGAAGCACTGCAGGCTGGCCATGATGCAGAGGTCGAATTTGACCAAATGTGGTTTATTTTTCAACATACACTCCCTGAGGTCCAGACCCTTCTTCCACTGGTGTTGCAGTGTTTGGATCCATTTTGGTAAAGAAGCTCTCAAGTTTTACTATTCTGGCTTTACTCCTCCTTATTCAACCTATGAACTTTCCAGCCCTCCCTTATGGACCTTATAGATGCATGTTATGACAAAGTTGTTGAAAGCTCGGTAAGATAATGCTTTGATCTGAGTGGTACAGCACAGTTGATTTGTGGATTTTGTTGGGGTTGTTTTCACATAGCCCAGCTTGTTAGGACATTGGGGTCAGAGTTCAGAGTCAACCACGATGTCATGCCCCAGGGGCAGATAGGGCTAATTGCCTTGTACAAGGGACCAGCAGTGGCAGCTTGCAGGTGCTGGTGCTTGAACTACCAACCTTCTGATCATTAACCCAGAGCTTCAAGCATGTAACCACCGATACCACTAGGTAGGGGTAACTCTGGACATCTTGCTGGGGAATCAGGTGAGAAGATAAAGGGCCAGGTAGTTTTTGGACTGTTTAAAGCTAAACTTAAAAAAAATCCAGAGTCAGGGAACCCCTCGAGAGGTTACCCCAGGTTACTCACAACCTCATGCCATGCAACATGTCGGTAGGTAAAAAGGTTTTACCAAATTTGCCCCTTGGAGTGGCATTCCATCCAGAGTGTATTTCAACCTCATTCCCAGTGCTCCAGGGGTGTGTTCAGGAATCATTGCACCCCTAATCAGGATTAACAGGCTCACTGTGAGTTGAATGAATCCAACGAAATGGCTTGTGCTTTGGGATATGGTTAAAAATTGTTGTTTTGCCCTTGAGACTGAGTGCAAAACTGGGTTCGGAGGATCAGAGAGGGTTTAATCTGCTTTAATAAGGAATTAAAGTTTGTCTCAGTTTCCTGGAAATAATTCCTATTTTCCTCAGAGTGTATTTTTCTGTCAGATTTGACCGACAGGCCAAAGTTGTGTCTGTGTCTGTGTTTCTGTCTGTCCTCCTCGGGAAGTCTCCAGGCGTGGTTCGAAGCGCCTCGCGCGCTGCAGTTATTGTCGAGCTGGCACTTCACTGATCTACTTCTCGGCTTGGAGTAATTAGATTTTACGAGCACGATCATCTTTTTGAGTTTGAGATGATATATCCGCTTTAATATCTCCCTTTATGGGAAGCCAGACAAGGGCAGTCAAAAGTCTGGTATTAGCTGTCTGGTGTATAATGGCTCTTGCTGACTATAAAGGTTGTGCAAAGCAATTATATCCATTTGGAGCCAGGCTAATGGCTGTGCGCGTCGTTCATGCTAACAATGGAGCTTTGTGTTAATTCTTTTTTTTTTTTTTTGCTTGTTCGTTTGTTCATCGAACGTCAGGGCCATGCTGCAATTACAGGGTAGCAGTAAAGCTAATATAAAAGTTAGCTTTTATAATGAACACTGTACGCTATGCCAGATGATCCGGCATATCCTGTTATTTTACAGGATTAAAACAAATAATAAAAATTATATTGTCTGCACAACTTAATAAAATCACAAGATACAAAAACATGAAACCGTACTATGTGTGCAGAACATTCAATATTGTATTAAACACTTTTAAGGATAACCTGACCAAGCGCTCTTCTTTATTCTCACTCTTATGACAGTATGTAGCTAGCACTGCTAGCTGGCTTTGCTAATTTAAACTGAAAACAAAGGTACGCCTGCAAATGCAGTTCACTCATTCATTCATATATTTGCTGAACCGCTTAATCCTACCAGGTTGGCGGGGAGGCTGGAACCTATCTTAGCTGACTCTGGGTGAAGGCGGGGTACACCCTGAACAGCTTCCTATATATTGCAGGGCTAACAAACACTACCATTCACACTCACACTCAGGGGCAGTTTGGAACAGCCAATCAGCCTACTGTGCATGTCTTTGGACTGTGGGAGGAAACTGGAGCCCCCCTCATAAAACTAATGCATGCAGGAGGAGAACATGCCAATGCCCCCTCTCCGAGCCCAGGACCCGAACCTAGGGCTACTACACTACCGTTCCACCGTAATGCAAATCGAGGAGCGAAATTTTCACTTTAATTAGTATGTTGTTTACGTTGTGTTTAGCTTGTTAGCGTGGATGTAGAGTCATTCATTTCAGACTTTGTAGAGGCAAAGTTTGCTCCGGAAGTTTCTATGGCTCCACCAGGCTCCTTCGAATTCCTTAAAATGTTATTTGTCTTTTATTTTATTCAGTAAAGCCTGCCTGTGTTGGATTACGCTTTCTTACACGACCCAGGGATAAAAGTGTCCCAGCTTGATCCCCTAACAAGAAAGAATACCTGAGCTCCACTTAACCAGCTTCCTATTGTGTCCACACAGAATGGCTGCGTTCCAATCCACTGACGATCGACTCCTCATTAACAAAGTTCCTTTGGAACACTTTGGGATAATGTGTTTTGTTCAGCGCTGCCTTCTGCCAGGCTTTGTGACGTGTCCTGGGGAACAGTGTGTGTGTGTGTGTGTGTGTGTGTGTGTGTGTGTGTGTGAGATACTGACATGGACAGAGCGGAGAGAAACTCCAAACAAGATGAATATTAGCAAGCGCTAATCAGAATCACAAGCGGTTAGCAATTAATTTCAAGGATATTGATTTGAAGCGAGTCTGGAACTCCTTTTTTCCCCTTCTACACCATCTAACCCTTCCCCTTTGATTTAATGAGAATCCGAGTACAGCCTTTACTGCTGCTTTAAAAATGCTAATTGATTTCTGGCCACTAATTTGTCTGTTGCTATTCATTCGAGGCCAGTGCATTATGGAAGGCATCCTATTTATTTGTTTATTTTTTAATTTTATATATATATACTTGTTTCTTCCCTTGGATGCACAGGCACGAACAGACATGTTTCATCTCCTAGACTCCTCTCGTCAATAGATATGTTTGATTTCAGTGCTGCCGGGCTTTATTTAGTGGTCCAGCTTTAATCAGAAGTATTAAAGAACACACACACACACACACACACACACACACACATACAGAAAGTGAGAATACTGGGAGAAAGAGTAGACCACGCACTCTGGAGGAAAGGGAAGGAAAGAGAGAAAGAGAGAGGGGGAGGAGGGGATCATGATGGAAGAATCCACGAGGGATTTGACCCTGGACCCATCAGATGATAGCCTGTTGATTTTCTTTGTAATCTCTCTCTCTCTCTCTCTCTTTTGTTCCACAATAAAGATAAAGTAAATAAAGCGAAGAAGAAAAACTGAAAGGAAGAAGTATTGATAATAATCCGTGGCGGTGGGGTGATGTGGGTTTACGTTTGTATATTGTGAGGATTTTGTGAGGATGAAGGTTGGAATGGTGCCTTTAGGATTCAGGGTCCCAGTGCTGCACAGATCAGGTGGAGAAGGCGTGGCCTATGTGTGTGTAAGTCTCAGTGAAGAAGTGGTGGCCTGTGTGTGTGTGTGTGTGTGTGTGTGTGTGTGTATGTGTGTATATGTGTGCATGTATGTGTGTGTGTGTATGTGTGTATATGTGTGTTTATGTGTGCATGTGTGTGTATGTGTGTGTGTGTATATGTGTATATATGTGTATATGTGTGTGTATGTGTATATGTGTGTATATGTATGTGCATGTGTGTGTGTATATATGTGTGTGTGTGTATATATGTGTGTGTGTGTGTGTGTGTATATATGTGTGTGTGTGTGTGTATATATATGTGTGTGTGTGTGTATATGTGTGTGTGTGTGTATATGTGTGTGTGTGTGTATATGTGTGTGTGTCCAACACACTGCTACTATATACTATATATATATATGTGCCATATACTGCCTACCCTACTTCCCACCGCTAAATTAATATATAAATTATATTCTATCAGCAGCTCAACAAATTTTCAAATTAATCCAGCATGCAAAAACGAATGAATCCTAAATGAGGGCTCGGTTCGACTGCGCATGCGCCCCAAGCAGAGGGTCCTCAGCCAAGGCAGCGGCTGTGAAAACAACGTGTGCGCGCGCAGGATAATGAGAGTATTGTAAAGTCACAAGAACACTGAGCCCGGTACCGAGCCCGGTACCGAACCCGGACTCACTCAGATTAAAACAGCGTTAGATGAAGAGGGGGGGGGGATCTGCCCCTGCACGCGCCCCAGGAAGTGAAGAGGGGCAAAATCTCTTCCCCATGATAAAGTCGGCACTGATCCGGAGGGGTGTTTATGTGAAATTAGGGATAAATAAATAAATAATCAATTAAAATAAAAATAAACAGCATCTCAGAGTCGCAGGGTTTTTTTTTTCTAACGCCTTATTAACACCATCACACCCGAATATCCTGTTTAAACTGATCCGAACTTACATTCCTGATTTCTGGGGGGGGGGGTTGCACTCACCAGTTAAATAACCTCGGGATCCGCTGGGTTTTAATCCCTTCTTCTTCTTCTTCTTCTTCTCAAGAGAGAGAGAGGGGGGGGGCGGATGGTCACAGCGGTGCGGTGCAGTCCATAGGAGGCGAGTTTGACATCTGAGGAGCTGAAAAGGTTGCAGGAGCCACTCCTTCCCTCTCTCACACACACACACACACACACACACACACACACACTCTCGGTTTCCGCCCCAACGCTTTACTGAAAACTGAAATACCCTCCGAGGGTCGGCAACACGTCTAAAGCGGAAGCTGAGTGTGTGTGTGTGTGTGTGTGAGTGTGTGAGAGAGATTTATACAGAGCTACTGACGTGTTCAGTTTTCCGAAGGGTTTTTTCCCCCCCCCGACGAAAACCGATTGCGTCTTTCATCTGAGAGTCAGAGATTCCAGATGTGGGGCTGCAACATCTGTCCGAGAGTGAGAGAGAGAGAGAGAGAGAGAGAGACTTAGGTTCAGTAAAACTTGAACACACTACAGATGATAAACTTATGCAAGAAAGGTTACCATAAATTAAAGAGAAATAAATAAAGAACTAAAAAAAGGAGAAATATATTCAAATTGCAGCCCCCACACACACACACTTTTTTTTTCATAGAAAAACTGAATATGGATGCCGAAATCAAATTAAACAGCATATAATATATCATACAGGCTACTGTAGCGGGCGGCACAGTGGAGTCGTGAGTGGTTAGCACGTCCGCCCCACAGCCAGAAGGTCCTGGGTTCGAGTTCCCGTGCCCGGCGAAGGCGTTTCTGTGTGGAGTTTGCATGTTCTTCCCATGCGTGTGTGGGTTTTATCTGGGTACTCTGGTTTCCTCCTATAGTCCAAAGACAAGCACATATGTTGTCCCTATGTTGGACTGGTGAGCTGTTCAGGGTGTGTGGAAATAGGCTCCAGCCTTCTGGGAACCAAAATAGGATTAATAGCACAGCAAGAAGGTTCTGGGTTCGGGTCCCGAGCTTGGTGAGGGTGTTTCTGTGTGGAGTTTGCGTATTCTTGCCATGCATGTGTGGGTTTTATTTGGGTACTCTGGTCTCCTCCTACAGTCCAAAGACAAGCACATTAGGCTAATTTCCCCTAGGTGTGAATGTTTGTGTGTGTGTTGGCCCTATTATGGACTGGTGAGCTGTTCAGGGTGTGGCAAGGGCGTTTCTCTGTGGAGTTTGCATGTTCTCCCCGTGCTTTCCTGGGTTTTCTCTGGGGTACTCTGGTTTCCTTCCACAGTCCAAAGACATGCATATTAGGCTGTCTAATCGGCTGATTCAAATCGACCCTAGGTGTGAGTGTGAATGGTTGTGTGTGTGATGGTCCGGCAAGCTGTTCAGGGTATACAACCCCCTTCGCCCAGTGTCTGCCGAGATAGGCTCCAGCCCCCCTGTGACCCGAACAGGAGTAAGCAGTTCGGCAAATGACTGCATGAATTATAAATCCCTTCTGAGACACTAAACAGGAATGCTACATACTTCTAAAAAAAATAATGATAATAAATACATAAATACAAGCAGTTTAATCAAGCATTTATTGCAAATTGGAAAAGAACAAACAAAATGAATTTTCATAAACACACATTATGACTCATTGTAGCTACATGCAATACAATATAAAATAATACAATATGAAATATAAAAATCATCACAACATCATACAGCGGCGTCAGACGACAAAATCTACATCACACTTCACGCGTTCGAATGAAAAACGACGACGCAACGTGTACGTGGAAGTCATTTAAAAACAACAACAACAACAACTAAAACCTCATGAGCTTGAAAAACAAAACAAAAACACACTTTTCAGTTCGGATTAATGACATAACTTTAATAAAATCAGGCTCTCACGTGGAAATAAATGTAACAAACACGAGAGGAAAACAGCAAGAGTTCAAGAAATGATGCCCAATACACACGGCGGAAAGTTTCGTTTTGGAGCGTGCCGTGACCTTTGACGCCATACATGGTGCATCATTACCAGGCAGGATCACATTAAAATGTAAAAAAAAAAGAAAACCTTTCCGCTGCCCTGTACGACCGGACTGTCCTCTTGTGATATGAGAATAAATACATGCAAACTGCCACTTCTGTGTCAACACTGGTCAAACCCCCAACACGAAAATAACAGTAAACGAGCCACCTTGTCTTGAATTATCCGTTCGAGGGGGTTGTTATCTTTCTGAAGCCAAAAGGCTGAAACTGAATAATTCTCCATATCATACAAAAGTCATTTATTCATCCATTTTCTGAACCGCTTAATCCTAATTAGGGTCGCGGGGAAGTTGGTGCCCATCTCAGCCGCCTCTGGGCGAAGGCTCATACAAAAGTTAAATTCTAGAATAGTTTTATTATTCGTTTCAAATATTTTCAAAGTAGACATCTTACTGTGGTGCACCTGCCAGTTGTACAATAATCATTTAACTTATCGCATGGCAATGATGCAATAATTCCGTTATTCCGCGGTGATGATGCAATAGCAAGAATTATTCAATGGCTTTCAACCAATCAGAAACTAAAAAAATCTCTTGAATGAATAATAATATATTATCCCGAGACAACTTGGGCGGCGGTGGTTAAGCCCCTGGGTTAGGGATCCAAAGGTCAGGGTTCAAGCCCCAGCCAGTACCACCAATCTGCCACTGTTGGGCCCTTCAGCAAGGCCCTTAACCCTCAACTGCTCAGTTGTATAAAAGTTAGGGTTAGGGATAAGGGTGCCTACCAAATACCGTAAATGTAATGCAATTAATTTGAAGGTTTTTTTTGTGGTTTTGTCATGACGCAGATCTTAAAGAGTTAAGAAACCTGTAGAAAGAAAGACACTTCGATTTTTAGGCATCATCCGTGATTGTGCATCCACCAGAAAAGTAAAATAAAATAAAAAAGATTCATCTCATAAGTTCATTCAAAATCGAACATGTGACATTTCTGTGATCAAAAACTAAAAACTGCAGAAACGGATAAACCATCAGAAAAAAGGAGAAACTTGATGTTGAAGGAAAATTCCACCCTGAAATACGGATATTTATGTTGAAACACTTGTGACGTGACATGATTAGCAATCAGTACTGTACTGTGATGCGTTCGAGGTTGTGTACAGCGTTGACGTCACCGGCGGATGTTTCTAGCTCAGCCAGGGTGGCGTTTAAGAAACGTCAATCAAGCAAGAGCTTCTTCTGACTCATCGTTTTATCCAGCGGCGTCCGACATCTCATTAATGAGAAATGCAGCACAGAAGTACGGCAGAGACTGAAAGCTGGACTGAAAGATCCAGAATCAGATGCAGCTTTACGGTTAGTTTGTGACTACATACCAGATAATTAGCATAAGGAGTGGACGGACAGGAGTGAGGCAATAAAGCGCCGCTGCATCACTGTAGGGAAAAAAGGAAGCGAGAGCGACACCGAATCAACTCATCAAGAGTTTCGTCATGTAGAAAATCGCGTGTAGCTGAGCTTTACGCAGTTAAGTTCGCCTTTGGCATCCGATCCGAGTCGACTCCGTTGCTAGTGCAGCCCAACACAAACAGTGTGAAGGAGGCTGGTGATAAACTCCACCCCCTCCGCCTTCACTCCAGTCTGCAGGTCAGGCAGTTTCCCCACTTACAGCAAGCTGAGCTCTATGAGGCGTCCGGCAAAAACACCCACCGTGCCGATGATACACACGACCATGAAAACGCAGAGCAGGATGTGATCCAGCACCATGGCAACAAACTTCCACTCCTCAGCAGCCTGGGGGAGACGGAGAGAGAAAGAAGGAGTCAGAGAGTGACAAAAGAGGAAGCGTTAAAGAGGAGAAGAAGATTTCTGAGGATGTTCTCAACATGGGGAATTCCACCAATGTCAAAAAATGGGCAAGCTGCAAATCTGGGGAAATGGGGGGGTGGGGTGGGGGTGGTGTTTCAAAAAGGAGAAGGAGAAGAGAAAGAAAGGAGGAACATTAAACATTACATTGTTAGACTCTTCATCACCCCTCATGGTCTCGGCGATGAACTTGACGCCCTCAATGGCGCTCTGCACGTCCGGGTTTTTGATGATGGGCGACTGGAACGGGATGGAAGTGGGGACGGGTTTCCCAGAAATATCCGAGATGTCCAAGTCGGTGGGAAACAGGCGTCTATCTTTCCGCTCAAGAGACGGCCGCTTCATGGAAGAGAAGAACATGAATTTTGGAATGGTATCGATGAAGATCTGTGGTGGGGAGAGAGAGAACGCTCAGATTCGAGTCTGATCAAAAACCAACTCGTGTACACAGCGGTTTCATATAAATATAGAAATATCGGCTGGTCTGGGAACGCCTTGGCGTCCCCCTGGAAGAGCTGGAGGAAGTGGCTGGGGAGAGGGACGTCTGGACATCACTGCTTAGGCTGCTTCCCCTGCGACCCGACCCCGGAACAAGCAGATGAAGATGAAGATGAAGATAGAAATATCAGTTTGTACAGGAAGACTAAAAAGCACAGGTGCAAGTAGGTGCGGAGCTGGATACAGGCATGTCTGTAAGTCATTTTAAGCGTTTGACTAGATACTAAACAGCAACATAATGAAAAGCAAAACAAAACAAGATTTTATACTATTTATATTAACCATGACAGAGACGAGTCAGGTGAGCTCTGCACTTCAAGCCGAGCTATGTGTAGCTAACGGTGTTTGTACAGCCTGCTCATTCAGAGTTTTAGTATATACTACACAGAAACACAACAAAAAAAACTAAATAAACAATCATTTAATTTTTAAAGCGTAATTAGGATGACACACTGCTCCAAGTGACCAACTGTGAGTGTCCATCATGTAAACGAAGCTCAGAATAATGCTTTTTGATCTGGAGAAAGCAGACCAATCAGATTGCACCGTTCCTGTGAAGTATATTCTAATTGCATTATACCGAGCTTGTGAGGTGAATAATATCCGAATCAAAACAGTGGACAGTTAGTCGCAGTGACTGATTCTATCCATCCATCCATTGCTCTTCTTCCGCGTATCCGAGGTCGGGTCGTGGAGGCAACAGGTCTAGAAGGGAAATCCAGGCATTCCTCTCCCCAGCGACACTCTCTAGCTCCTCCTGGTGGATACTAAGCTTTTCCAGGCCAGATGGGTTACATATAAACCCTCTAGTGAGTTCTGGGTCTGCCCCAGGGGCCTCCTCCCAGTCCGACATGGCCGGAATTCCTCCCTTTAGAGGAGCCATATATAATATTTAAATTATAATTCTTACTAAACGCTAATCGATACCATTGTGATACAAATGATTATTTTGTTAATGATCTGCCCCTCTCTGAGTCTGGCTCGCCCTCCGCATACCTTGCGGACCCAAGGAGACATGGTATGTGTGCTGGGAGAGCGGTGGTGCGTATTGATGACAATGACGGTGATGATGATGGAGGCGATGACGAGGATCATGGTGAAAAGCATGTATTTGCCGATGAGTGGGACGGCGCTGGAGGTGGACGGGATCAGCTCGACGATCACCAGGAGGAACACGGTGAGAGACAGCAGCACAGAGATACTCAGGGTCATCTTCTCACCTACACACATGATAGATTATTGAGGAATATACAGAAGAGGTGAGATGTTGAACTCTGTACACTCACACACACACACACACACACACACTCGTGCACACAGAGTTACCGGAGTCAGTGGGTAGGTAGAAGACGAGGCCGGTGAGGAAAGAGAAGAGCATGCAGGGGATGATGACGTTCACGATGAAGTACAGGGGTAGCCTCAGCATCAGGAAGTGATAGGTGATGTCCAGATATGGAGTGTTCGGGCAACATGCATAATAAACCCAGTGTTTCAAGCTCTGAGATTCCTTCATCACCCACTCGCCGCTCGGCATGAAGTTACTGAGGTCTGGACGGTCGCTATCCTACACACACACACACACACACACACACACACACACACACACACACACCATTTTTTTTGCATGGAAAATGCATGTGGATGATGAAATCAAATTATACAGTATATAGGGCGGCATGGTGGTGTAGCAGTGTAGCACATCCACCTCACAGCAAGAAGGCCCTGGGTTCAAGTCTCAGGCTCGGCGAGGGTGTTTCCGTGTGGGCTTTGCATGTTCTCCTCGTGCTTGTATGGGTTTCCTCTGGGTATTACAGTTTCCTCCCACAGTGCAAAAACATGAACATTAGGCTAATTGTCTGTCCTAAATTGCCCCTGCTCAGTGTGGGTGTGAATGGTTGTGTGGTGGCCCTGTCTGGCAAGCTGACTTAATCCCAGGATTTTTATTTTTATTTATTTACCTTCCCTTATTTGGCTCTTTGAGTCATTTGTTTGAACTGACTCATTTAATCAGCTTTCTTTATATGGTCATTGAATCGACTCTCTGGGTTGACTCTATGCATTGACTAATTTATTCAGCTTTCTTTAGTTAAATCCTTGAGTCGGATCTTTGAATCGATTTATGTAGGCATCTTTATTTATTCGGCTCATTAAATCGATTCCTTGAGTCGGCACTTTGAACTGATTTATTCAGTCAGCGCTATTTGGCTCAATTTACCGACTCCTTAAGCCGGTTCTTGGAATTAATTCATTTAGTCTTCTTTCTTTATTCGGCTCTTTGAGTCATGTCTTTGAATTGACTCCTTTAATCAGATTTCTTTATTTTGCTTATTAAATGGACTCCTTGAATCGGTACTTTGAACTGATTAATTAGTCAGCTTTATTTGGCTCAATGAATCGACTCCTAATCGGTTCTTGGAAATGATTCATGTAGTCCTTTTTTCTTTATTCAGCTCTTTAAGTCATGTCTTTGACTCATTTAATCAACTTTCTTTATTTTGTTCATTAAATTGACTCTTTGATTTGCTCCCTGAGTTGATTCATTTAGTCAGCTTTCTTAATTTGGCTCCTAGAGTCCATTTTTTAAATCAATCTCTCAGTTGGCTCCTTAGACCATCTTTTATTAGTTGGCTCTCTGAGTCAGCTCTTCAGGTCAGCTTACTTCAGAGTCTGCTTTTTTCAGCTCATCAATGAGACAATATGCTAATTTGTGATTCCCTTTTTTTTTTTTTTTAGATGTAAACTGTTTAAATGATTCAATGGAAATCATGTGTTTACAGATGTGTGTGACTCTATGTGTGTGTGTGTGTGTGTGTGTGTGTACCGGGTTGATGACAACCAGATTGCCGTCGTAGCTCCATATGCCGAGCTTCATGGTGCAGTTCTGCTGGTCAAAAGGGAAATGAACCACAACGATCTCACAGTAGCTCTTAAAGATGGCCGGGGGATTCCACGTGATCAACCCGGTGTGTTCCAGCAGGACCTTTGTCTCGTGCACGATGGCAAAGTCTCCATCAGCACTGCAACACACAGTCACACCTCATCACTTCATATACACTCTCTCTGTCATTTATTGAACCACTTAATCCTACTACTAGGGTCATGGGAAGGCTGAAGCCTATCTCAGCCAACTGGGCAAAGGCGGGGTACACATTAAACAGCTCACCAGGCTACTCCAGGGTAACACATACAACCATTCACACTTACACCTAGGTGCAATTTGGAACAGCCAATTAGCCTAATGTGCATATTTTTGGACTGTGGGAGGAAACTGGAGTACTTGGAGGAAACCCACGCAACCACGGGGAGAACATGCAAACTCCACGCAGAAATGCCCTCGCCGAGCCTGGGACTCAAACCCAGGACCTTCTTGTCGTGAGGTGGACATGCTAACCACTACCTCACCATGACGGAATACTTCATATACACACTCAATTATCTCCACACAGTCCATTTTACAGTAGCAGTATGTACTATATTATATATTCCTGTTATTGAAAGGTGAACACATGTAACAATACATTCTTTAGAAATATAAATAACACACAGAGACATTAGGTCATTTAAATTTAGTGTGTCATGTTTGAGAGTGTACAGAAGTCTAACATGCGCGTACTTGTTATAAAGTACTAAATCTGGTTTCCAGATGTCGGTGGAGGGAATTCGAATCTTTTTGATTCCTCCGTAGTCGTCTGGGTTCCAATTCAGATTCACATCCTTCCATTTCTGGGTGAAAAAAAAAAAAAAAAAAGGTCGGTTTAAAAGGTTACATGTACATCACGTTTTATTTCCCACCAATCGGTTTTACTTACTGCTGCAAAAATGATTATTTTGAGTGATTCCATTCAGTTCAGTTCAAATCTTTCACTCGCTGACTACTGGTTCATTTTATTTCTTATAAAAAAAAAAAATGATGGAAACTAGTTTGCTCGTCATCAGTTCCATTACAGCAGCTATAAACAGCGGCCCTAAAAGCAAAGTCTGTTTTTTCCCCCCTCTCTTTTCTGGATATCATTACATACAAACACAGTCTTTCCTGCAGCTTTAAAGGGGCCGTGTAATGGTTGTCTGAAGCCTAAATAACATTAAAGGTGTTATCAAACAAAATATTTGGTTCATGAAGGCTAAGAGTAATGAAGTTGTTTCATTCGGCCAATTCACTAGGACTTAGCAGCGGTGTTTCAAACTGTTCAGCACGACAAGGTATTCAAAAAAGTTCCTGTTGCAATCCATTTCCATCCACTTCATGTTTTGATTTGCAAGCTGAAAGGATATTTAAGAAATAAAGACTCGTATTTTGAACATTCATTAGATATTTACCCTGGATTCGAGTCTGTGTGGAGTTTGCATGTTCTCCCTGCGATTGCGTGGGTTTCCTCCGGGTGCTCCGGTTTCCCCCCCCACAGTCCAAAGACATGCACATTAGACTAATTGGCTGTTCCAAATTGCCCCTAGGTGTGAGTGTAAGTGTGAATGGTTGTCTGTGTTGGCCCTGTGATGGTCTATCGAACTATCCAGTTTGTACCCTGCCTTTGTCCAGTGTCGGCTGAGATAGGCTCCGGCCTCCTTGCGACTCTAGTCTAGCTGCAGCCATTAGCAACCGGGAGTCTATGGGAGCTAATTGGCCGAGCTCTCACGGGAGGGAGGGATGGCATACACTGATTTCCACTCCCAGCACTCCCCAGTCACTCCCAGCAATCACCAGCCAATCCATGGGGGTCTGTGAGCTCGATTGTACAAAAGGGGCCGATAGCGCCTTCCTTCCGAGTATGTTAGGCCGCCCCCAAATACACATGTGCAGCAGTTCGTAAAGAGGCGGGGGGCAGCAGTGCATGTGATGGAGGGCATGCTTTTAATTCGCTTCTTGGAAACACACAAATGATGTAGTTATCTTTAATCTGTCTGCGGTGCTGACGCGGCTTTTGACTTCTCTGAACTTGATATTGCACCAGAAAAAACTTACAACTGTCTTAATAAGAGCCAAACTCAGTTAAAGCGATGAGCGTGTGATAAGAGTTCGGTTAGTAAAATGACACCTAGAGGGGCAGTTATCAGGACACAGAAGGAGACACAGACCTGCTTGACACGCACGTTACTGGTGACAATCTGATTAACTTCATCCTGTGGGGGAAGAAAGAGACAGAATGTGAATATGGGTGTAAGATAAAAGAGACTGGAGAAAGAGAGAAAGAGAGAGAGAAAGAGAGAGAGAGAGAGAGAGATGAATCAGGGTGAATCCTGAAGACGTGAGTGTGATTATAAAAGAATGTGGAACACAATCTCCTTTGGGGAAACTCAGATCTTAGCAGAAACTGATAGAGCACTTAAAGGTGCGATATGTAAGAATTTCAGCTTAAAACCCCCAAACTTTAACTACATTTATCACCAGAATGTGAACAAAGAATTTCTGAAATCATATCAAGGACATCTATACATGTGTGTTGCAGAGATACTGTTAGCCCTGGGCTATCCGTCTTGTAATACCACGTTATACCTCAAGAGGCAACAGCGAATCGCTGCAACACCTAGCCTTCCCTCAGTGCAACGAGGAGTATGAAGAGGGTGGCACGGGGGTGTAGTGGTTAGCACGTCCGCCTCACAGCAAGATCATTTGCTTGTTCTCCCTTTGCTTGTTTGGGTTTCTTCTGTGTTTTCCGGTTTCCTCCCAAGTTCCAAAGACATGCACATTAGGCTAATTGACTGTTCCAAATTGCCCCTAGGTGTGAGTGTGAATGCGAATGGTTGTGTGTGTGATGGCCTTCAATGGATGGGGGAGCTGTTCAGGGTGTACCCTGCCTTCTCCTAAAGTGGGGTTGGGATTAGGGTTAGGGTTAGGGTTAGGGTTAGATATCTTAATCCTAATACGATTAAGCGGTTCGGCAAATGAATGAATGAATAAATGAATGGTTTCAAAATTGTAGGTGAAGGACATATTGCTCCACACAATGGGTATAAAAGGTGCATCATCTGTAAACTTCAGGCACCAAGAGCTGAACTCTCCACCTATAGAGCGAATCATGTTCCAGATTATTCATTCATTCATTCTCTAAGATGCTTAATCCTAATTGGGGTCATGGGGAGGCTAGAGCCCATGTCAGCCGACTCTGGGCAAGGGCAGTGTACACCCTGAACATCTCACCAGGCTATCACAAGGCCAACACACACACACAACCATTCACATTCACACTCACACCTAGGGGCAAGTTGGAACAGTCAATCTGCCTGAAACACCCAGAGCCCAGGAATCGAACCCAAAACCTTCTTGCTGTGAGGCGAACGTGCTAAGCACTGCGCCACCGTGCCGCCCTTGTTCCGGATTAGTGTTCAGTAATTGCTGAAGTTTTTTGAATGAAATAAGAATCCAGAACGCAGTGTACGGTGTAGGGTTACCACGCTGATGAGCTGGATGAGCTGCAGCCCGACAGTCACCACCACGGCGTCGCTGAAACTGCTGACGGGCCGAACCACCTTGTTATAGCCCGTAAACAGAGCCTGTACCAGCTTCGTCTCATCAGGAGAGCACAGACCTGGACGTGGACCTACAAAATAAACACACGCACACACAGAAATAGTGCTCTGAAGCATCCATACTATCCAAGAAAAGCAAACATAAACACCCACACCCACGGTGGGGGATTAGTTCTGATAGAGACAGCCAACTGCACATGACATGTCTAAACACACACGTGGCTGGAATATGACGACGGGCTCTTGGATCGGTTTCCTTTGGAGAGAATTTCCCCCATTGTTTCTGCTTTAATTGATTTCCGGACGTGAAATTAGACCATGAGATCTTATTTTAGCAAGTCAACAAATATAGCTCATGTGCATGATGACGACTGGCCCATATCATCCATTTATTCATGCATTTTTTAAGCCACATAATCCTAATTAAGGTGGCGGGGAGGCCGGCGCAAATCTCAGCTGACTCTGGGCAAAGACGGTGTACACCTTGAACAGCTCGGCGGGCCATCGCAGGGCCAACACACACAACCATTTATACTCACTCTCACACCTAGGGACGATGTAGAACAGACAATCAGCCTACTGTGCATGATTCTGGACTGTTGGAGGAAACCAGAGTACCCGAAGGAGAAAACATGCAAACTCTGCACAGGAACGCCTCGAACCCAGGACCTTCTTGTTGTGAGGCGAACGTGCTAACCACTATTTATCATTTCTATTATTATTTTCCATCCTGTTATGCTCTGCTCGCGCTAACAAACCATTAAAATATATTTTTTTTCCATTTGTATGTATATTCTTTGAAAATCAGCCCATACATCCAGCCAGCCTCCCCGCGACCCCAATTAGGATTAAGCGGTTCAGAAAATGAATGAATGAATGACATCCCAGTATAGTCCATTATCAGCTTGTAGATGGAAATGAAATCAATGGGGGCGTCACTCAGTGTAATCGCCGGACATGACATCACTGATTGGCTAGATCAAGCTACAGTCTGGGCTAGAAAGAAATCAGCCCAGTTCTCGCTCTGCTTTTTTATATTGTTCTTCATAATGTACATATTTTTCTCACAGCTGTCGTTATTTTCACTAGACTTTCCACAGTATAATCCACCATCATGATCTTTGCTAACAAATAATCTTATATGAACTCTGGGGGGGGGGATCCACTGAAACCTTTACGTTCTAAGGACAAGAGGGGATCAGCCCTGCCCCTGATGTGACCTTTCCTTTAGCCACCTGTTACATAACTAAGGATCATATGATGAAGTTAAGCTTCGGCTCCTCTTAGAAGGCCAATATTCATTCATTCATTCACAAACTGCTTAATCCTACTAGGCTCACTGGGAGGCTGGAGTCTATCTCAGCCGGCTCTTGGCAAAGGAGGGGTTCGACCTAAACAGCTCAACAGTTTGTCGCAGGGATAACACACACTCATACTAGGGGGCAATTTGGACCAACCAATTAGCCTAATGTGCAGGACTGTAGGAGGAAACCGGAGTATCTGGATGAAACCACAGGGAGAAAATGCAACCTCCACACAGAAAAGTCCTCGCCGAGCCCAGACTTGAACCCTGGACCTTCTTGCTGTGAGTTCAACGTGCCACCTTTCTTGGAATCAATAAAACCAAATTTCTCATTAGGAGACAGGCTACATCTCATGTATGTGGACAGAACCTAGTTTTTGTTCTCTCCTGTAGGTTCCTCCAGCAGTCCAAAGACATGCACGTTAGGCTAAATGGCTGTCCCGAATCGCCCCTAGGTGCAAGTGTGAGTGTGAATGGTTGTGTGTGTTGCCCTGCAATGGTCTGGTGAGCTGCTCCCCTGCCTTAGCACAGTGGTGGCTGAGATAGGCTCCAGCCTCCCCGCCAACCCTAATAGGATTAAGCAGTTTGGCAAATGAGTGAGTGCAGTTTAATTAAACGAGGTTGTTTAAAAAAAAAAAACAACAACCCTCAAACAGGATAATGGAGGAGTCAGAGTGTGTGTGCGGCCAGTAACTAGAATTAGAAACATGATGCACGTCGCACACATGCACCTGTCAATGAGACGCGCATACCGGCGCATTCCCAGGATTCCTCAGCCATACAGGAGCAGACTCCGCACAGCATTTGTTCACAGTTTAAGTGTCTTATTCACTTCACAGCAAATGAAGTCACACACACACACACAAACATTTTATTATTATTATCATTATTATTTAACCTTTATATAACCAGGCAGCACATTTATTGTACTAACCCTGACCAACATTCAGGTACAACCAGTACCACGAAAAACATTCACAATGACCCCCTTACCTTCTCAGTACCTCAAAATCTGACCTGCATGCAACCTACTGGATTGTTTCTAGAAGTTATTCCATGATAACGGACCTAGAACTATAACAGACGATACAGATTCTCTCTCTTACACTACTATATTAATAAACTACTCAATTTCACATTACATTTCATTTACTGCCCAGAAATAAAATCAAGTGATTCGTTTCTAGCGTGTCGAAACACAAATTCATTCACAAGTCACACACTCACCGACCAGAAGAAGAAGAAGAAGAGGAGGAAGAATCCCAGCAAGCAGAGAGACTCCTGCCTGATTCATCTCTGGGCCGTGCTTCAAGAGTTCAGTGATCAGAAGGTGATGTTTTATTTAAAACACTGCAGGGTTGAGTGTGTGTGTGTGTGTGTGTGTGTGTGGACTCCACTTGAAAGCATGAGAGGAGCAGCTGCTGGCTCTCCCAGCTGAAACACTAACCTCATACTGACACATAGCCTATAAACAGCTGCAAGTTCCTGAAGATGAGCACCAAAAATCTGGCCTATTTTTAGATTTTGTTTTATTTTACAGGTGATTGTTGGAGTAATAGGCGTGTAAAAGACACGTCCGTGTGTATTTCCATGTGGAGTGAATGAATCCTGGAAACAAAAAGAAATATCACTTAAATAATACAAGTGGGAAATTATAAAAAATGTAATGATTATAAATAAATACCTGGTGTACAAATGGTGTTGAGATAAATTAATGATGTTCAAAATAATAATAAACAAAAAAGTCCACAATTAAAAATAAATAACTTGTTTAGAAAAGATTAAAATGAAGAAATCATGTAAACAAGTTCATTTATTTGCCGAACCGCTTATTTCTATTAGGGTCGCAGGGAGGCTGGAGCCTATCTCTGCCAACTCTTGGCAAACTACAGACTGAATAGCTCGCCAGTCCATTGCAGGACCAACACACACACACCCACACAGGGGCAATTCAGAACAGAAACATCAGCCTAACGTGCATGTCTTTGGACTGAGAAAGAAACAGAAGTACCCGGAGGAAACCCGTGCAGTAGAAGTTCACAGAAGAAGCTGTGAAGTAGAAGTGCTTACCGTTACAGAGAGCATTTAATAATGATTATGAATAATAAAAAAAAAAAAAAAAAAAAAGTGAAAATTGACATAAAGCTAAAATAATGAAATCAGACTCATTAGAAAATATCAGAACATGTGAAGTGTGTGAAACTCAGCATGTGTGGGAGAGACAACACACACTGATATTTTACAGATAATTGCTTTTACTTTATATAAAAAAAAAACCAAACAAACAAAAAAAGCATAAAACATAAAAGGATTTATGATGCATCATTAAACTTTGGCTGATAACGAAATAAAAAGGGGTGGTGGGGGCCTGTCATTTAACCATCCAAACTGAACACAAATTGTGTCCCTATCTATAGATGGCTTTCAATACGATTTATAGCCCGGAAACCAAGGAAAGGGTACGTGGCTGAGTACACGAGGAAGCATGCCTTTGTAACCAGGGGCAACGCTTGGTCACGTGACCATATTGAACTCCACTTATTATAGGCTCTTATTCAGCTATCCATACACTAGTTACAGAAACTAGATCTACAAACGAAAATCTCTCACAGTCCAGTGTGGACCCGGATAAATAATAAACAGTGCCCCGTATTCAGCTCACCGCCGGATGGTTTAATACCCCCACCAGAGAGCATTTTTCCACACACACAGGACCGCACTGTACTCATGTAACAGAAGTGTTTAAACTAATATCTAGTAATTTTGGGGTGAATGTCAATGAGGCGAAACTTCAGGTGTCAGTGTATAGGATTATTTCTTATTAATCTTAATAACCTACATCAACTCATCAGCTCCAGACAAGTTGGGCGTCGAGTAATCCTACAGAGGCAGAAGCAGCAAAATCCCTGTTCTTAAAAAAAAAAAAAAAGCCCAGACGAAAATGAGGTGGTCACCGTGTCAAAGGTGAAAGAGAAACTGACAAGCCTGCACCTTAGGAAACCTGCAAGCAAAGTTTCAGAACGATCCAACCAACAGTTCCTAAGAAATGGTCTGGACAATTCTTTTTTTAATTTATAAAAAGGTCAAGGTCATAGGTTAGATGACCAAAAGAGTTTTATCTTGGAGGCCCAAGCATAGAGGATGCTCGTCGGAAATTTCACAAGGTTCACAGGTACGGTTGAGGTATTACAGGCTCACATGAAGTCTCAGATGCAGAGACACCAACAGCCTGATGGGTAAAAAAAATAAATAAAATCAAGAAACGAACCCCACACACACACACAGGTTTTTAAATAGTGAAACATGTACTTTAATCTGTAAGTGAATACATTTATAATACATGTTCTTCTGTTTAGTCGATCAACCTTCCACAATAGAAACCTGGAAAATGTACAACTGCCATGACACCAAAGCATACAACTCTCGCCGGCTGGTGCGAGACGCAGGGTCGTGGGTCTCGGCCGGGAGGAGAATGGGGAGGGGCGGAACAGGGGTGATGGTGCAGACTTTACATGGCGAACAGAATCAAGAAAGCGACCATCAAACAGAACAGACCCATGGCCTCAGACAGAGCGAATCCCAGGATGGCGTAGGAGAACAGCTGCTGCTTTAGAGACGGGTTCCTGAAAGAAAGGAAAAGGGAGGGGGCAAGTGTAAATATAATGCATAAGACTTTTTAAAAACCTGTCCGCGTGTAGGTCGGAACGAGGGTGCCGCGGTTCCATCTTTTTCACACATTTATTTAAACAGATTACTCATAAAACTCGCGCGAACATGCAGTGATTCCTTCACAAAACCTTCCCCCAGTTTAAGTAACACCTTACATAAGTGTTCGCCCCCTGAACTTCATTTGTAGGGTCACAATCAGAATATGACCATCATAAACCTACACAGAATAAATCAATAGTTAATCAAAAAGTTGTTTGTGTAAGTATTTACCCCCTACATTACTTCCCTAAGAAAGAAGCACCTGGATACGGAGCTCATGATTACATTTGGAACAAATCTTCTCCAATTAACAGTTTTTCTTAAAGCTTCCACCAAAACCCCCAAATCCATAGACAAGAAACAAGATCAGGGTGTGATGTCACAAATGGAATGAATTATAGAGGATATAAACACCTGGGATGAAGGTGAGCTAGTTTACAGGCAGTTATCGGAGCTGGAGGCACACAGATTAATAACAGAACACACTAAATAGTAAATCTGTATTATGAACCGTTCACGGCATTTTCATTGACACACACGTCAGCGTTTTGCGTCCAACAATATCTGCGCAGATGTGATGCCCTCAGGAAGATAAACAGCTTCTTAAGACCAATTACCCACAATCAGATTACTGCTAAATAACGTTAGTTAAGCCTTTACTTTCCACGTCGCTCTTCAGTAACAGATACCTGTTAAATTAACGACTCTCAGACCACCTTTCTTACCCAATTCCATTTCATTTTTTGGTAAAAACTGTACTGGCGATGCCATACCTGGCGTATCCGATGATCAGGCTTCCAAATACTGTTCCGATTCCGGCTCCTGATCCGGCCACTCCGACGGTGGCGGCTCCGGCGCCGATGAACTTGGCGGCTGTGTCGATGTCACGGCTCACTGCGCTGGTCTGGAAGCCCCGCAGTGCGACCTGGGATACGGCGCTCTGTGGCAGGAGGACTGGGCTGGCCTGGTGTGAGGAACGATATGAGTCACGTCGTTATTTTATTTTTTTGCATTCGAGTCCCGTCCTGATGTTGTACAGCCTGGAAGCTTTTGGCCTGACTTCATGCTACTGTGGATGAAACCCTTCACCCAGATACTGAAGAGATTTATAATCCCATCGCCCAGAAAAATCCTCTTGACCCTCACCACAGTGACCTCTGAACTGTTCATTCATGAACCTAGCACTACAGTCAGGTGTGTGTATAGCTGCACTGCATAAACACCCATCATTAAAAGCATTGTCAGCAAATCTGCACGTCTGTGTACTTGTATTTAAAACAATCAGCCCTTACTGTTTACATTCACTTTGAAGGAGCGTTTATGAAACCGAGCTTGCTGAACTCTCACCTCTGCGGATTTGCCATCTGTCCTGGAGAGCACGGAGGCAGAGAGAGGTCTGTAAAGCGCCCTTGAGCCAGAGCGGACCTGAAGACAGACCACAAGGGGAGGGGGGAGCGGGATCGCACATTCATGTTTCATTATTGTTTACAACATGACCACTATTGTTCGCGAACATTAAATTCCATGAGGAAGGATTATTCAATCCGAGATAGAGTATAGTGCATGGAACACTCCAAATTACAGGATAAACATGATCCGGTGCTTCAACTCAGAAAAGCCACAAACACTAGAAGTCCCCCACATTGGAATTTGGAGCAGAAAAACTTTCCCGTTGGGTTTTTACATGTCCACATTCAATAAACGATTGGCAATTATTTCAGCAACAGCTTCAATTGATTTGTAAACACTCTCTTCGGATACAAACCCTCCCCACTTCTGTTTAATACAAACAGAAGGTTTTGAAATATTTCATGCTACACATGCAGGGGGCACGGCTAAGAAAACCCCACTTGTGTGTGTGTGTGTGTGTGTGTGTGTGTGTGTGTGTGTGTGTGTATTTATATATATATATATGCTAATCCAAAGGATTAGAAGTGGCCGCTTCTGAAAGTACAAACCCTTACAAATATTTTATTATAACCTCCAACTCTGACACTAAAGTGCAAACAAAACATCAAACCTGTTCATTTCCTACAGGAAATGAATTCTTCACTTCTTCACAGTCCTCAGTGTCTTTAGGAAGCTAGCAAAGCTAACTGCAGGTGTCAAGGACTCTTGACACCACTGTGACCTGAATTACTCAAATATACTTTGGAAATTTTAGACACAAAGTTAACTTTAAAAACCTGCATTTTAAACTCAAACAGCGTTACCATGACAACGCTGAAGGCGCCGGCTGCTGAAATGACCTTGAATTGAGAAATGGCACTTGCCTGCACTAGCATTAGCATTAGCAAAGCTAGCCGGACAGAAGTCAAGGAAATTGAAATGTCACCTATTAAACGCACTTACCAGCGCAGATGAGGACACGAATTTAGCGCAGGCGTACATTTTTCTCTGAATTGCTCCAATCGAGTTGAACCCGTATCTGTGCACAGACACCGGTTAAGGTCAATCAGAGATTATACCTCAAAATAAACACAACTGCATAACAATATAGACCAGTAAAAATGCTAAAGCGTCCGTAGAATACGATCATCACCAAACAAACACCAACGAACAACAAAAACTGTGAAGATGATACCAGATTATAAGGTTTCCGTCCAGGTCTCCTTCTCCTTCACTTACCCGGCTACAGAGGTCGTACCGCTGGGAAGCCACTGCGCATGTGCAGTACTGTATTTAACCAAAGACCCGGATGAAGGGTGGGACAAATCCTGTGTGTTGCACTGTGATTGGTTGACAAGTGCAGATTCACAAGCAGGATTTGGTCCAAAGCGAGGAAGGCGGGACTTATCGTCTGAAGCTTTTCCTCAGGGAAGGTCACTATGTTTAAACTTTATTAGAAACCCTAGCGTGGACAAAAGTAGCAATGCTAAAAGATTTTCAAGGACTTGATATATATAAATGTGATTTAAGTGGCTATATATA
>JAQMYF010000021.1:1796813-1812873 GCA_030014195.1 Neosilurus mollespiculum | reverse complement strand
TAACCCAGTTAGCTGCACTGGGGGGACAGCAGTGACAACCCGCTGATAGTGGGGCTTGAACCCCCGACCTTGGGATCGGTAATCCAGCACCTTACCACCAGGCCACCACTGCCCCATGTATACCTTTATCATTTATTTAAAACATAATGACGAATAAAGAAAACAGGGATTAAACAGTGTTACATTAGCGAAGGTGCTTGTCAGCCATTTCAAGGTGTGCTGATATTTCTGTTTAGACTTTACGGCTTTACAGAAATCCCTTATATAATATAGTATTAAATTCTAAAGCCTATAATGCAAGCATTCTGTGCATATTTTGCCCCATGACAGGATATCGCATTAAAAACAATCCCTGGTGTCCTCTAGTGTCCATTAAACTTAGTGCCCTTGGAATCGTCCCCACTTTCCCCTTTCCCATTCCGACAACCTTGTGTGAGGCTGTAACGAGATCCCATGGCTGTCTGTGAGAAGGAAATAGCACCACGTCACATGGGACACTTAGTCCGACAGGGGGAGCCGATGGCTGACACAACCCCTACCCTTCACATGTAGCACTGCTTTTGTCCTTGTATCCTGTCTGACTGTGCTGTGTCAAAAACATTTTAGTCTTTCTATACGCCTAGGCTTACACCAGTTTTTGTAGCTGCATATTTGCAAGCGTGTGTCACAATATCAATCAATTAATTTCAGTAACAATATTGGAGCTACAATATAATATATTCTATATACCTATAATATGTTGTATTCATTCTGGTATAATGTAATACTTTGGAGTTTGTTTTAAAGTTTATCTTGTATTCTGGGGAAATATATTATGTTACTTGCTGTATAAATTATAAAATAATACTGCTAAGTCTATTACACAGTAATAACACATACATTATTTTTAGCTTTAGTAAAACTAGCTGCTAAAAGTGTTTAGCTGAAGAAGCAAAACCTGGCTACATTTAGACATTTCATTTCTTTCATTGTTTTTTCATTCTATGTTTTGATTGTGGAAAAAACAAAACAAAACAAAACAAAAAAAAAACAAACAAACCAGAAAACAGTGGAGTATTTTAGCAAAGTAAGGGTAAATAAGTGAAGCAGCATAAGTGCAACAACTGTTGATTAGCAAACCTGAGGTAATGCTAACCAACAGTAGGTAATGTTAGCATTGCTAGGGAGCTAATGTTTGCTAGCTAGCATGGTATATTTTAATAAATAAGCCATACAGAATTTTTTAAAAGATTTATTCAGGACTGTGGCTTATAGATTTAGTTCCTGTTGTTCATATTTTTCAGTTTAACAGTATATTATTGTGTAATATGTCATTTTGGCTAATTCGTATTGATAGCCTGTGTTTGCAAACTGACAAGTTTGTTTCATTTTATTGTTAGATTTTTTAAAAAACTCTTTTACATGTATTTTTTTTTAATAGTGAACATGTATACCTGATTGACTGAACAAATGAAACAAACACTATATTAAAAAAAAAAAAAAAAAAAAAAAAAAAAAAGTAAGCCAACAAACTTCATTAAAATTTTTGGGTGAACTAAATTTTATTTTCTGGCGTAATGGTGGGGAAGTGGTTAGCATATCCGCCTCATAGCAAGAAGATCCTGGGTTCGAGTCCCGTGCTCGGCAAGGGTGTTTCTGTGAAGATTTTGCATGTTGCAGGGTTTCCTCCAGGTAATTGGTTGTAAATTAGTGAAAGTGAGAGAGACGCTTCAAATTCTAAGTTCTGTTAACTAAGAAGTTGCAGGGAAGCTGGCACCAATCCCGGCTGACTGTGGGTGAAGGCTGGGTACACCCTGAACAGCTCGCCAGACCATCGCAGAGCCAACGCACACACGACCATTCACACTCTCACTCACACCTAGGGGTGATTCAAAACAGCCAATTAGCATAATGTGCATGTCTTTTGACTATGGGAGGAAACCAGAGTACCTGGAGGAAACCCACGAAAGCACGGGGAGAGCCTGCAAACTTGACACAGGAATGCCCTTTGCCATGTCTGGGACTTGAACCCAGGACCTTTGCTGTGAGGTGGATGTGCAAACCTCTACACCACTGTGGTGCCTCCAGATTAAACTTAATTCTTAAATTTCTTAAATTTAAAAATCTGGCTTTAACTTAACAGAAGAAGAACTAATGTCCGAAGTTTGCCGCTTTACATTTTTTGATTCATTCACTCATTTTCGAAGCCGCTTAATCCTAATAGGGTCACGCGAAGGCTGGCGCCCATGTAAGAGGACTCTTTGTGAACGCGGGGTACTCCCTAAACAGTTCGCCAGACCATTGCAGGGCCAACACACACCATTCACACTCACACCTAGGGGAGATTTGGAACAACCAGTTAACCTACTGTGCATGTTTTTGGACTGTGGGAGGAAACCGGAGTACCCGGAAAAAACCCACGTAAGCACGGGAGAACATGCAAACTCCACACAGAAACGCCTGAGCCCAGGAATCGGACCCGGGACTTTATTGCTGACAGATGGACATGCTGACCACCGTGCCACCCAAATTTATTTATTTATTTACTTACTTACTTACTTACTTACTTACTTACTTATTTATTTTTAATGATGGCTATAAAGATAATGTATATAGTAAAATATATGTTTACAGTCAATATCTGGCAACCTGGCAGCCGGTAAATTATCATAAATTTCCCAAGACATTTTCCCCTTAGGTACTCTGAGAATCAGTAACCATAAATCTCACCATAAATCTCAGGACAGATTGTTTATTTTGCCATTGACAATATATTATGGAAAGTGACGGTACAGGGCTGTAACAGGTGCAAAGGAAATGAACTTTATAATCTAAGCAAATATCTCCAAGCAACTCATTTTTAGCAGGAATCCATTCATGAGCTGCGTGTAACTGAACCCTGTGTTTGAAACAGCAAGAAAAAAAACACTCGGCCACCCACAATAACTCAGCAGCAGCAGTGGTATCAGATAAAACAGATCAGTTACAGCACTGTGATGAAGAATTCCACTTTATAATGCGCAACAGTAAGTCGTGAAGGTTGTATGTGACGGTTGCTCTGTTTTCTTCAGTTTATGATTGCATTTAATGTGATAGCACTTTATTGGGAACCTGTTGCATGTCAGGAACTGAATTTGTAACCAGTCTGAGAAGCAGTGGTGTAGTTATTGCTCTGATTACGTGATGTGATTACACCATACAGTGTTTCTCTTGCAAGAAAATTATCAATTCCATTTAGATCACAAACAACAGATAGCTTTCTCCAGAAAAAGAAACAGTTCATAGATATATGTCAGAGCTTTTAATTAAAAAGTAAAGTAATTATTTTTTTTTCCTTATAAGGAAGTGACATGCTGTGTTATGTTGTTATAAAATGAGTAGTAAATAGTCTGGTAGGTAGGTAGGTTGGTAGGCAGGTAAAGTCTGTTGGGCTTTTACACCCGAGCCTAGTGGCTCATCAGGATGGTGCTCATCCCCAGTTTTTGTCGCGTGCTATGGAGAACTAGGGGTTCAACTCCTCTTGGATGGGTTGCTGGTCCATCGCAGGTTATCCTCCCAGTATTTTTACTGATACCCATTTATCCTGCTGGGTGGACAGAGACACACTTGTGGTTAAGACCTTGCCCAGGGGTCTTAGCATGGTGGGGGTCTAACGGGGATTCAAACCCATGACCTCCTGATCATGAGCCCAAGCTAGGCCACTATGCCACCGGCCCCTAAATATGTCTAGCACAGAAGAATGTCAAAGATTTTGACATTAGTGGGCTATGTTGAAAATCCAGTCTTATTATTTTGTTGTATATTTTTATGAAATATGCTCCAGAAACTGGATATGTTCCGACACGTCCATTCTCAGCTTTTGGCTTGAGGAAGCCAAACCCCGTGTGTGTAATTTGGAAACTACATATGTTCTATTTCTGCTATTCTGTTTAACTGACGGCTTCCCGGGCGACCCCTTTGGATAAGTCGTTCAGTTAATGGATGGATGGATGGATGGATGGATTCTGATTGGTTAGAATATGTTGACTGATTTTCTATAACAGCAGCTCAGTTCCAAATCACAGGTTTGCATGAAGAGGTTTGTTCTAATGGGTTACGTTTATTTACATTTATGAAGGGAGGAGTCTGCGGTGTCTGCACCTTGTAACAGGAAGGAGTAAAAGACATGCAGTAGGGCTATTGGCTGCTCTAATTTCCCACAATTCCTGTCCAGGGTTGAGGGGATGAGTTAATGATTGAATGATATTTCAGTATGGTGTACGTGTGGGTGTAAGTGCAGCATGTGTGTGTGTGTGTGTGTGTGTGTGTGAGAGAGAGAGAGAGAGAGAGAGAGACTTTGCATGCCACCATGCTTGGTTTATAACTCAATACTCACTCACATCAAGTCACATGACGTTCTGCATATCTGAGAACAGGAAGTGACCTAACAATTTTACATCCCCATAGCAGATCAGATTTAGAAGATGCCTCTTTAGGTTCTAGGCGTGTTTATCAGGGCTGTGTATAGAAGAATGTGGGTTTATAGAAGAAATGTTTAAATTCTGGTGGAGTAGTTAGCATGTCCGTCATATAAAAACTCGATTCCCAGGCTCAGGTATTTCTGTGTGGAGTTGGCATGTTTTCCCCATGCTTGCATTGGTTTCCTCTGGGTACTCCGGTTTCCTCCCACAGTCCAAAAACATGCACAGTAGACCAACTGTCAGTTTCAAATTGCCCCTCGGTGTGAGTGTGAGTGTAATTGGTTGTATGAGTGTTGGCCCTGCGATGACCTGGCAAGCTGTTCAGGGTGTACCCAGTCTTCTCCCAGAGTGGGCTGAGGCGGGTGCCTAGCCTCCCCGTGACCCTAATTAAGAATAAGCGGCTTAGAAAATGAATGAATGAATGTTTAAATTCTATGCAAAGCTGCTTTGCAACGATGTCAATTTCAAAAAGTGCTTTACAAAAAAAAAATGGAATTGAATTGATTTGCTGTTATAGGAATTTAATTTCTATAATCAAAGTATAAGATTGGGGGGGGGCATGCTGGTGTAGAAGTTAGTACGTCAGCCTCACAGCAGGGGTCCGAGTCCCGGGCTTGGCAAGGGCGTTTCCGTGTGGAGTTGACATGTTTCATGAAATTTCATAAAAATCCACACATAACTTTTTGCAAATAGCAGAAAGTATACAGCACCCCCTGCTGGGCCTACTATAATATGACACTTCCAAAAAAATAATAATAATTTTAAGAATCTTAAAAAAATTCCTGGATCCAGAATTTGATCAGAATCTAACAGAGTCTTTCTTTTTGACTAGAGCACCCCTTCTGGCAGAAATTTCATGAAAATCATAACTTTATTTTAATACAATCCTACTAAAAAACACCCAAACAAAAAACCTTAGTTTTCATATTTCTTTTTTTTTTTTTTACCTTAACTTTAGCTTTTTTGCTAATTCTGGTACATTTAAATTTTTATATGTTATATTAATGTACGCTGTTCCCGACAAATAAATCCGAATAATAATAATAATAATAATAAAATGTATGAAAAAAAGGAACCGATGGTAAAACAAAACCTCCTTGGTGGAGGGAAATATCTTCAGCCATGCAGCTGGCTGGATGTTTATAACTGTTATAGAAGAGGAATTAAGGCCAATCAGAACACAGAATTCCACTATGATGTGGCGTAATTGGTTTTAATGAATGAGTCTTGCTTGTTTCATTTTACATAATGAAGCGAGGTCAGTGGCACTGATGGTTTAGCATTCAGGAAATACCCTTATTGTGGTGTCAGTACTGCAGCTGCTGGAAAACGTACCGCTCGTAGACATAAAGCCACAGGCATTTACTGATGTGCTGCGACATGCCTCAGCCTTACGAGGAGACGTTGTGTGTCTGTGTAAGTGTATTCACTGCACTGTATGTGAGAGCATGAATCTGTTCTTATATGTCCTCCATCCTCTGAAATCACATGTCATGTATCTGTAAATAGGTTAAAATTATGATGTGCCATTCTGTAATCATTGGCAAAAGAGTAATAAAACCTTTTGTCGATCTGTTTATCTTTTGTCCTTTCAGGCTCCTAGAGGCTGGAGCCTATGTCAGCAGACACTGGGCGAAGGCGGGGTACACCCTGAGCAGCTTGCTGTTCACACTCACACATAGGGGCAATTTAGAACAACCAATGAGCCTAATGTGCACGGCTTTGGACTGTAGGAGGAAAACATAGCACCCGGAGCCAAAACTATGCAAGCACGCATCGAAGCGAACATGCACCCAGAAATCCTTTGGACTTGAACCCAGGACCCTCAACTCAAGTGAAGGTTGTGGTCCTCAGAATCACTTCCTGACTCCTGTTACTTTAGAAATAAAGTGAGACAACCGCTGCCCCTGTACAGAACTTTATTTAAAAACTCTTTCAGTGCTGCAGCCTTTCTTTTTTACCATCTATGGCTGCAGCACTGAGATTACCCCCTCTAGTGGCAACATGGAAAGCTAAAGGAGCAACTTTTATTTATTTATTTGTTTGTTTGTTTGTTTGTTTGTTTAATTTAATTTAATTTAATTTAATTTAATTTAATTTAATTTAATTTAATTTAATTAAAAAAGTGTTTATTATTAAGTATTTACCAACTTTGAGTGGCACCGTGGCATAGTGGTCAGTACGTCTGCCTCACAGCAAGAATGTCCTGGGTTCGAGTCCTGGACTTGGCGAGGATGTTTCTGTGTGCATGTTCTTCTGAAAAACAGCCCTTTTGTACAAACCTCTGAAAATGTAAATAATGTTTCCATTGTACTCCCTGTAGTTGTATGGGTTTCCTCTGGGAACTCCGGTTTCCTCCCACAGTCCAAAGATGTGTAAGTTAGGCTGTTCCAAATCACCTCTAGGTGTCAGTGTGAGTGTGAATGGCTGTGTGTGTGTTGGCCCTCAGGGTGTACCCCACCTTCGACCCAAGTGTTGGCTGTGACCCAAATAAATGAATGAATGAATGAATAAATGAATGAATGAATGAATGAATGAAGGGGCCCCTTTAAAGGGTTGCTTTTTATTCTTTTCTAAAAAAAAAAAAGGGGGGGGGGGAAGGCAGTTTAAAGTTTGAGGCGATGAGTGTGAGACAGCCTGAAAGACATGTTCTAGCTTCTACGTTCTTATTCTGTGATTTTTTTCTGAAACGGTCTCTTCGCATGCTTTCTTTTTTTTAAAAATATAAATCTTAGTCTTCATGTTGGTTAACACTTGTGAGTGCATGTAACAGGTAGGTGCAAGCTTCTAATCATTCAGTCATGTAAGAGCACTGCGTGTGATGGTGGCTTGAAGGTGTCATCACAAGGCATTGATTGATTTATTGGCGGCAGAAGACAAAGTTCAGAAGACAAAGTATTATAAAGCATATCATAATCAGACAGTGTACTCTCACTCATAACTGTACAACCAGCTGTAGCCTAATGGTCAGAGAAGTGGCTTTGGGACTGAAAGGTCGCTGGTTCAATTCCCGAACCAGCAGGAAAAATGTATAGCGGTGGTGAATTAAGCAGCACCTTCCCTTCCTTCATCTTTATGGCTGAAATGCCCTTGAGCAAGGTATCTAACCCCCAACTGCTCTCCAGGTGCCTCAATGTGTGACAGGCCACTGATGGGTTAAATGCAGAGGCAATAATTTCCTTGTGGGATTAGTACAGTATGAAAAAATACAAAAATAATCAAAACTTTCATTCAGAATGTATTAAACACCAAGCACAAGTCCAGACATTTCCAAAGAGAGGCCCAAACATGTAATAACAAGTGAAAGCAGGAAAGGTCAGGAAAACGATGCCAGAAGAAAGTAATAGAAAGAAATAATGGAAGCAGGAAAGAACCTGGAAATAACCCCATCGAACCCAAATAAAGAAGAACTGAATAATAGGAGGAGTTAGACAGCTATATAAAGGGCTGTAACAAGTCTGGAGATCAACGTGTTGTGTGGCTGCTTGATTTTGTGCTGTACTTTTCTTGGACTGAATAAACATCTCTGAACTGGAACCTTCTTTTTTCACGTCGTGAGTTGACTGGTGTCTGACCAAATGAATGGTCAGATTTTTTTGGGGAACATGTCAAACCGATTCACTTTAAACCAGGGTCGGGGGAAAGAAGGACTGACGGGACGTCTTGCTTGTAGCTGCCATGACGTAAGTGATAACCGGACTTGTTTCGCAGATATGAAAGGGGCGTTTTATTAAACAGAAATGAGTGTACAATTACTTTTCTTCTGTCAGACAGTTAAAAGGATCTATTGATAAAATCTCCCCCTGTTGTAACGCCGAGTGTCCTCTTTTCACAGCAATTCTGAATCCCTTACAACTTTTTCATGTGCGGAAAATTGCGTCCTCTGCATTTTTACTGTCCCATATCGCCGCGTCTTTTTCTTGTGACCACCAGCCGTGTGTGCAAATCAAATAAATTAATGAATCTAAATGCACACTATGGGCATATAGTCATCATATCAGGGCCGGCTGGAGCCTTCACGGGTGTGGGAATAGTGGGTGTAGAGGGGGTCTCAGGAAAGGTCTGATTGCCTGGGATAAGTCTTTATTTCATCATAAACTGATTTTAATAAGGGTCCACTTCACGATAATAGCAGAAACATTGCAATGTTCTGATTTCCAATTGAAATGCACCTTTAAATGAATATAAATTGCTATAATGTACTACATGGTAATTTTTGATTCATTAAAAAATGGACCATTACAGGAAAACAGAGACTCAGTTGTTGATGGATTTCCTATAACAACGTGACACTGCGCATTTATTCTTTGTTATATTTAGTCTCCATATAATATAATAGTGAATATATACTATATATAAATACATATGTGGTGGTGGTGATCAGACTAGGTGATTAGCAATTAGCGGCTGATGCTTTTCATTCTCAAATTTGTCGCGCAATATTCGCGGCATTGCATTTTGTTCGTCTGATTCGTGAACTCAAACCCAGGCCCTGACGCGGAATAGACTCAAACAGTCCGCAAATGTCACAAGAACTTCACAAAGTTGTCATTTTGCTCATAAATTATTCATTTTTCCTTCGCAAGTAAAAGCAACAATTTGGAGCCTTCCACGCGAAAAGTAAGAGACCTGCTGCCATCCACTATATTCCGTATATTTTGCCATCATTTGTATTTTATTCGCATTTTGTTCATGCTAATAGAACGCGCCAATAGAAAGTGAATGGTTTGAGAACAATAAGCGAACAAAACGCGACGGATTTATGGCAGCAGATACGCTGCACGGTGTTTTTCCCCGCCAAACATTCAGAAACCTGTCGCAAATTACTCGCAAATGAGTCGCTAAAATTCTCACGCAAGCTTCTTGCGAATTTCACGTGATATACGTATTTAAGAGGTAAAATATTCACTTGTGTGCAGAGTCACAAAACGTCTGGATGCAAATTTCAAAATTCGCTAATTTTATATATATATATATATATATATATAATAGTAAATGTTAGATTTTCCTTTGAGTACTTCTCACAGACATCTGTTAATAATGTTTTGTGGTTTCATTCATGAAAGTAATATCGAAACTACTCACCCCAGAGTGGTCTTTTTATAATTCGGTGAGTATATACTAAACTGAATCTTCAGTTGCTGTTTTTTTTCTTCACATCTTTGCATGTTTATAAATGCAAACCACTGAGCAGAGGAAAACTGTGACAGAGTGCATGTAAAATACATTTAAAAAAAAAAAAGGAGGCCCTACCCTTCCAGTATCTAAAGTGTCTGTTTAGGGTTCAAGCCTGCACTTGAGATGTTTTATTTATTTATTTATTTATTTATTTATTCATAGGGAAACTTTATTTAGTATATTAAACACAATATATTGAAACAGAGACACCAGTAAATGCGTATATATATACATACAATAATAAACCTGGAAAATATGAAAGTTGGAAAAAAAAAAAAGCTTGTCCTTGTTTTTGGAATGAAAAAACCAAAAATTCAAAAAGAATGAATGGATAATCGCGATATTTAATATAAAAAACAATAAAGCGAAGTTTTTGACTGATGATATACTTAGTCTGTGTCCTGACAAACAGGTATAAGAATATATTCACTGATTGTGACTTTAAAGCACTTTTGTAAGTCGCTCTGGATAAGACCGTCTGCTAAATGCTGTAAATGTAAATTTAGAAAAGAGAAAAAAGTTCATGGGGAAAACGAAGTGGTGTCGGTGTCGAGCCCGGCCGAGGATTTCCTCTTACCAGAATAAATGACCTGGGTGGGACCCGAGAAGCCCAGAACCTTCATTAGCTTCATGAGATCAGTGCGAAACTTCACTCCGATGAAAGCGTACAGGAAGGGGTTCACGCAGCAGCGCAGGAAGGCAATACCTTGGCTAACATCCATGGCATACAGGAGGTTGTTATCAAGGTCACACATGGTGGTATTGTGTGTGCTCAGTCCCATCACTACGTTATACGGCAGCTGGCTGACAACGAACACGGCCACCACGGCGAAGATCACCTTCAGGGCTTTATTCCTTTCGAAGCTCCTGGCTTGCACCAGGGTCTTAATGATGCAGCTGTAACAGAAAACCATCACGAGTGCCGGCAGAACAAATCCCAGTACCATCTGGCTGACCAGCATGGAGATACGCAGGTCTTCATGCTCGTTGTTGAAAGCCACGCAGGTGTTGTTGGAGTTGACATTGGAGTAGATTATCTCAGGTAAGGAGAAGACCACAGCTATCACCCAAGTGATCAGGGACGAAATGCGTCCGTAGTGAACGGCGTTGGAACGGCAGCGGTGAGCAGAAACGGGTTTGGTGATGGAGAAGTACCTATCCACGCTGATACAAGTCAGCAGGAACATACCACTGAAAAAGGTGATCTTGTAAATGGCATACATCGCCTTGCACAGAAACTGCCCGAGCGGCCATTTGGTCATGACGCTGGCGGCCCAGAAGGGCAGCGATAGCGCGAAGAGGAGGTCAGCGACGGCCAGGTTCAGCAGGAAGATGTCGGTCATCGTCTTAATCCGCTTGAAAACGACGTAGGTCAGGATGACCAGGAAGTTTCCGAGGAGAGCCAGGAAGCAGATGATGCTGTAGATGGTGGGTAGGAACCATGACCGGAAGTTTCGGTTGGAGTCTTTCCCACACACCATCTCAAATTTATCATAATCAGGCGTGTAATCGTCTTCGGTTGTGTCAGTCATGGCTTCGGTGGTCACATTGGACCAGCTTGTCTGAGATAGAGAGAAGAAGTCACAGATGAAGTCAAAAGCATAATATATACAATATGAGTATAGATCATCCAGACTGTTATTACAGAAGAATGGAAAGATTTGGAGACATTCTAGTCTCCAAAATAAATAAATAGATCAGTCAGTCATAGAAGTAGCACATGTGCAGCCGTGCACATGGGTTAAACATGTTACCTGAAAGTGGAAGGACGACATCAGCAGAACAGGACCTAAGGCTACGGATAAAAAGGAACCCGGATTAGAAAATAGATCTCGATCATAAATCAAGAATCGAACAAGTCTCCTGTAAACCTGTCCGTCACATGTTCACGGCTGTATGTCTACAAGTCCATCTCTATTTATAGAATAAACTGAAACTAGACGAAGACTACGGCGATACCTTCTACCACTTCACCACAGTGTTTGGGGATTTGGTTTTAAAACACGCATACTCACCCGTGAACGAGACCATCGTTGCCGAATGGGTGCGCGTCTGACGTCTGCCTGCAGGACTGCTTAGAACACAATGATCAGCAGAGCTTGTTGTTTTTTACACTCGCCCCCCTTCTCTGCTCATCGAGGAACCACAACTCCTGTCTTTGAAGCCACGATCAGAGGAAAGGGTTTTCACCTCACCTCACCGTGTTTCAAGAAAAACAAGCAAAGGGAATTAAACTTTATCTGTACAGAGTTTACACGTGGACACGTTTACACGGTTTTTTGGGGGTGAGGGGGGTGGGGGGGGGGGGTCACGACTGATTATAAATTTGTTCCTGAGTTTTCAAGAGAAGGCACGCAAAAGCCAAGGGTGCCTAAAAGGTTAGTGAGAAACCTACCTGAAACTTTGAAGACAGTGGAAAAAATGTAAATATTGTTTTGGCGAAGCTGCTGTTCTGACTGCTGTAACAGTTTTTCTTATAATTGGTGCCTTCCTTAGAAAAAAAAACAGATGACTAATGAAAAACTTCGAATAAATCCCCTTTTTAAAAAAAAAAAGGAAGAAAGAGAGCGAAGTAGTGTGCAAATGCGTGAACATGACGCCGTGCTCTATTTCGGATGTACTCGGAGTGCGCAAACCATCGTCAAGCCCAGAAGTCTGCCATACAGATTAACTTATTAAAGATATAAAATAAACAGAATAAATGCAAAAAGACACATTTAAACAGGTGAGCACTCCCAGGTAAGGGGGTGGAGACAGGTGGACAACACAAACCACAGCTACTGTAGTGGTTAGCATGTCCGCCTCGCACCAAGAAGATCCTGGGCCCAAGTCCTGGGCTCGGCGAGGGCGTTTCCGTGTCCAGTTTGCATGTTCTCCCTGTGCTTGGGTGGGTTTCCTCCGGGCACACTGGTTTCCTCCTACAGTACAAAGGTTGCTACAGATTGCCCCTAGTGTGTAAGTGTTGGCACTAGAATGAATTGACAAGCTGTTCAAGGTGTACTCTGCCTTCGCCCAAAGTTGGCTGACGAATGAATAAATGAATAAATGAATGAATGTGCATCCAGGAAGGAAGATAGACGAGTGCACTGGCCAATAAATATTGAGATCTTTGTAAAATAAGTATGTTCGGCTTTTTACACCCTAGCCGTACTGGCTCATCACAGCGACCAGGAGTTAAACTCCTCGTGGATGGGACGCAAGTCCACGGCAGGTTTCCTTCCCAGTATTTTTATTGCAACTCATTTATACTACTGGGTGATCAGAGGCACACGTGTGTTTAACACCTTGTACAAGGGGGTCTGGGGGTTAACGGGAATTCAAACCCACAACCTCTTGATCATGCATCCAGCACCTTAACCACTACACCACTGGCTCCAAACCCTTGCCCCCCGTCTTTGCAAAATGCACTTGCCCAAACTTTACTGACTCCTAGTAAAGCGAGAGGGTCCCCAGTGCAGACAGGCAACTACAGGATTAAACCCTAACCCCAAATCCCATCCCTGACTATAACCCTTGTACGTCATTTCCTCCATATATGATAAGTAGGTGAATGCCATAGTACATTCTAATTACACGCTCGGGAAGGGAGGGATCAAGGGGAGGGGCATTGGGTTGATTGAACCCTGCGTAGTGGAGCTTTAAGGGGTAATTCTCTATAAGATGAATTGAAAAAAAAAAATAGTTCATCAGGTACAGCTGCAAAGCTTACTGTCAGAATGGTTCCCACAGTGGTATAAAGTAGGGCAGAGAAAACAATGGCCGCATGGGAAGAACGAAAACAACAACACTACTTTTATCTTTTATTTGATTTCCTGCCTCATGTCAACCCGACTTGATGCAGGCCCCATGCAGGGCTGTGTGCAGTGACATGTGTGCAGCTGTGGTTCGTGTGTAGGCTGTGTTTTCAGCTCAGAGTCCTCCATATATGAATCAAGAACTGCTACTTAGGAATTTTATTATTTAAAGTAAAACTCCGCCCTCCACCTTCAGTGATTTGCTCAGTAAATCACCATGAGCTGCAGTGACGTCCAAGACTTCTGGACTTATTTTTTTAAAAGTTCAATTTCCTTTGTTTAAATGTTCATATTATTATTTTGATTACCGGCCTCCTGTATCACCCACAACGTCATGTAGATTCCAAGGTTTTCATTGGGACTGAAGGATGCTGCCACATGCTATCAGAGTTACATACACACATACGCATGCGACGTCCCCTCAAGAGGGCAATTTAAATTTAGCAAGAGGTGCTTCATTTTAACGTCTTGGTGGAGGTTTGCGCTCTCCGGTTACTCGACAATCTGTACACCTACCCTCTTGTAAAATAATGCTAAATTGTATTGAACTATCCATTGAAAACGAGCTAGCCTGCTAGTGTGGCGCAGCGTTATAATAGGGAAGCAGTTGTCATGGGGCGGCATGGTGGCGTAATGGTTATCACGTCCGCTTCACAGCAAGAAGGTCCCGGGTTCGAGAGTTTGCATGTCCTGCCCCATGCTTGCTTGAGTTTTCTCTGGGTATTTTGGTTTAGCTGTTCGAAAATTTCCCCAAGGTGTGAGTGTGACTGTGAATGGTTGTTTGTGTGTGTTGGCCCTGCAACTGTCTGGTGAGCTGTTCAGGGAGTACCCCACCCTCGCCCAGTGCTGGCTGAGATAGGCTCCAGCCTCCCTGCAACCCTAATAGGATTGAGCTGCTTCGCAAATGTGTGAGCGAGTAACAAGAAACCAAAAGAAGCGTGAAATATCTGCATCTATCGCCTTCGCTCAGTGTCGGCTGATTTGGGCTCAGCCTCCCCGCCGCCGTAAGAGGATTCAGCGGTGCGGCATAACGAAGCAGTCTTCAAGGAAACGTGTCAACCTTGAGTCCACCATTTCAAAATTTAGCTCCGACAACAAAAAAACTTGATGTAATTCTGATTTAGCAGGTGGGAAGTAGGAACTTCTGAATAACGTGAAGGCGGCATTAGCCTACGTAATGAGAGTGATGCGGCGGTGCTTTAGTACTTCAGTCTGTCCAAGTCTCTCACCTCTCCCTCATCTCTACACACTTCTCCAACACATTAACTTCCAATGTTTTAACTTTCATGCAAATCATGACATCATGGCACAAGACGAGTCTAGAAACTAGAAAATAAATGAGAAAAGAAGCAAAATATGAGAATGAGGAAACGAATAAAAGAAGGACAACTGGAATGTATTTTTTTAATGTAAAGGTTTCAATTTGGCAACAGTTAAAGGATTAAATTTGCAGGTTTTAAAGAACTTGTTGTGACATGCTCATAGCTAGTCTACCCCTAGTCCCCCCTTCGCCACACCCTCAACCCACCCCCAACTAGTGTAGGGTTTTATAGATGCATAAAAACATTCAGGGGGAAAAAAAAGGGTGACCGCAATTTTCACAAATCAGTGTTTGATGTGTTGTGGGGTGATCAACTAAATGTTCCCAAACTATTTAATCTGATTAATTACAACTCGACATGAAAAAAACAGGAAGTGACATCAACAAATAGCCGTGGATTCATATTTTTTTTTTTCTCATTTATATATTTTTTTAAGCCTTCCTCTCCCCCACCTCCCCCCCCGTGTACTTCTCACTTCTAACCTTAGCTTGGAGTGTGCACAAGTACACCGATGGTTGCACGCATGCAGCTGTGGTTGGTGTGTGTGGTAGAGTGCTGCTAAGGAAAGGGTGATTACAGGAAAATGTGTATCAACCACAATCCAGGTGAGTCATATGATCATGCAGCCAGCACTCTGCTCTCTTACAAAACACTGCAAATCTTCGCGTATGTGGACAAGAATGCATAGATTTGTTGTTGTTGTTGTTTTTTTTTACATTAGAACATCTCAGAGTATTATTTCTATAAAACTGTATAAAATTATACATATATAATTTTCATGCAAAACCTCATAGAAATGTTTTTTTTATGAGTTCAGACAACATGCTTTGTGCCTATGTGGAAAAAAATTAATAAAATCCCCCCCAAAAAAAAAGAAAAAAAAAGGGGGGGAGTAAAAGTGAAATGAAGTCACAATGAGTTAAATAGTAGAACTAGTAGAGATGTAGTAAGTGGCTGCATATACAGTGAGCAGGTGAGATCTCAGATAAAGGTGTTTAAAATCTGCAGAAACCAGACACACCGAGATCAAAGAGAAAAAGAGAATCAGTTAAAAAAAAAAAGAAGAAGAAGTACAACTTCCTTTCTGCAAGCCACTTTCACTTGAGTAAAAACAACTTTCATTTGTTAAACCAATTCCAGCCCTTATCCTCTATCTTACTAATAATAAGCAAATTTATCTTATTCTATCTTACTAATAATAAACACATTTTTTTATTTTTACCAAACTTACTTTTGCTGTCGCATTATTTTACACACACACACACACACACACACACACACACACACATATATATATATATATATATATATATATATATACACACAC
>JAQMYF010000021.1:1774674-1787986 GCA_030014195.1 Neosilurus mollespiculum | reverse complement strand
ACACAATCATGCAACCGGGATGGTTCGAGAAAGTCCACGTAAGCAAGGGAAGAAAATGCAAACTCCACACAGAAACGCCGTCACCGAGCCCGGGACTCAAACCTTCTTGCTGTGAGGCGGATGCGCTAACCGCTACACCACCATGCCGCTCCAATTCATCCCAACTTTAATCACATTTATATCTGAATGCTATTAGAAGGTTGGGTGTCACCTGTTTCTTTCGCCTGTTTGCTTTTTGCCGCTGGTTTGTTACCACTCCACACATCACTGGAGCAGTACGGGACAAACCTGGTCACAAAACACAGAAAATGTCATTTAATATACGTAGGTTGTCCTCAGTCGCTCAGTGTGTGCTTTCGGGAGTACACTTACACAATGTTGGTGTTATACCAGTGTGGATTCTCATCAGCTTGTGAAGACAGGATTCCAGTTCCTAAAAAAACAACATTCACAACATGATAGAGAGAGTGAGAGAGAGAGAGAGAGAGAGGGAGTGTGTGTATGCCATGTTGGCGTCACAGGACGTGATAGACAGCAGCCTACCTTTGCGTGTCTGTGGCCAGTCGGTTGAGCTCATCAGACGAGGGATATTTTTATATCTGGAATCACAGGTCTCTTTGCTGTAACAGCACCAACCACCTAAAAATAATTCACTAATATTAGCCGGACATCCGGTTTGAATAGGGCTGCCCCGTTAGGCTGCCGTTCAGGCTCTCGAGGTATGGAGCACCTCCACCAGGCCACGCCGTTAAAACCGCAGCAGGAGGCATGAGTAGTGCAGGGATGTGTAAGACTGTGAACTCTCCCGTCACTAAATAAAGGATTTGGATTCATTGTTTAATTACTCAGTCTGTTATAAGTGGATTGTATTTACATTCGGTACGTAAACACCAAATCACCACTATCTCTACTTACGTTACTACATTTCTCTTGAATCCTGATTTCTAAAGTCATAATGTAACATTTAAGTATCATACGGCATGTAAATACACCTCGTTTAGTGCCTGAGCTAGCGATTAGCATTCAGCTAATTATTGAGCTAGTAAAAAAGCTATCTTGATGAAAGTGGAATTAATTTACCACCACTTATTTCCATTGTATCAAAACATATGTAATGTTTTATATGTATTTTTCATCACAGATACTGCTTTTTTTGTGTAAAAAGCTAAATCAAATTGTAAACAGAAAAACCCAGAGAGTGCAAACCTCCACCAAGCTGAAAGTTTTATCAAGGACATTTTCTATCTATCTATCTATCTATCTATCTATCTATCTATCTATCTATCCATATGCACATATATTCATGTTCCATTATTATTATTATTAATATTATTATTATTATTATTATTATTATTTCCCAATCATGTGTTTCTTTTCTTGCCCCGTGCTGACTCCATCAATCATGCATGTAGAGCAAGTGAAGCATCCTGGCGTCACATGGACCAAAAAACCCTCAACAAATCAGTAGAGCATACCTCCAAGAAGATGAGCAGCGGTGAAAATAACGCTGAGCGGATCGTTTAAGCCTGTTTAAGCTGAGGCCCCCTTGACAAAATTAACCTCGTTTTTAAATACTCACCGTCCAGAAATATCAGCCACCTCTTGCTTCCTTTGAACTCCTTTAGGTAAAACCTGTGGATGGCAAATAAATATAGAATGAGATAGAATAGGAAGAGGTTACGGAGGAGACTAGGACGCGACGAGGTCATCGCCAAATCAAGATACTTTTGTAATAGAGCCTGTTCAGCATCCGGTACTGATACACATTTGTTCTGATATGATATTTTCATCACATCTAATACATACAGTATGTTTTATGTAAATATGATATCACGGTATATCGTTAAACTGTACTGTAATCGACGGAGAAGTTCAGGATGGACAACACGTAGCATGTCAAGCTATGTTTTTTCTTAATAACGTCACCTGAGGCTCGAAAGGGAATGTTTTGGGGGTTTTTTCTAAAAAAATTAAACTATATTATAAGCATAAAGGGTAAAAATACATCATGTTGTTCCTTAATTTAAAAAAATCACAATAAAAATGTATGTGCAAGCCAGTAAAACACAAAAAGCAGAAGACCCTGTCGATCTCTCACCCTGCTGCGGTGCCGTCGTTGCATGTGGCCGGCGTATTCTTCAGGAGGTGCAGCTTCATGTCATCGGCCGCCTTATTAGCGGATGCTGTCTGCTGGCTTCCTGCACGCATGTCTTTGCCAGAATCGTCGTCTGGGCCGACCTCTGCAGACGCACTGCTGGGTTTTTTAGCCGTTCTGCTGCTTTGTTTGGCATTTCGGTTGTTCTGGCAAGCAGTGCTTCCCAGCATGAGCAGGAATATCACATGACCCAGGATCTTCATATCAAATCCAGCAGGACCCCCTGAAAGAAAAGTAGATGTTGTAGCAGTAGTAGTAGTAATAATAGTATTAATGATAGTAACATATCTAAGTGGAATAAAACATACTTCAGACCTGACTTTGGTTTTCTAGAAGCCAAAAAAATTTATTAATTAATTCGGTGTATATAAATAAATAATACAGTTACACTGATTTGAGTACTCCTCATTCTAAAATTATAGCAAATAGAAGTTATTAAATTTCTTTCGACACATTTATGATGTATAACTTCAAGCTTAAAATTGTTTTTCTAGGCACTTACGTGTGAACAGTACAAACTTTCAAGGTGAAAATTAATGGAAAGGCAAAGAAATTGGCTTAATAGACTAATAATTGTTTTATGATAATTAAATAATGGAAACATATAATATATTCTGTCTTTATTTAAAATATTATCACTTGCTAATATAAGTCTTTGGCTAGGATTGCTAAGTCTGCTCATGTTAACTTAACAGATATTATGACTTGACTTGATGTAATAAAAAGTATAACAGGTAGAAATTGGATAGAATACGCACATGTAACATAAAGCACAATGTATCTAATAACAAATCTAAAAATATTATTTGCATTTCCTTTTTTTTTTTTGCATTATTTATAAATTTGGCTTTGTTGAAATGAGTGATGGATGATTCTCAAAGATATCCATCAACAGAACCAAGCTATGAAGCTTAAAATCCGAGAAAACGGTCTACAACTTGGTAACAGTCTTATATTTGTTATATATAATTATTTCAAAGTCAGAAATACATGCATTTGCCAAAGATATTTTTTTGGCCTGGTTTGATAAGTGTATTCACCCTGAAATTGTCTTAAATGTCACCAAGTTATTCACCAATTGAATCAAGCAGTAAAGCTTGAAACAAGTAACTGCAGCAATAGCAATGGAGTCATTATGAATATTCAGTAACACTGTTACTTCTTAACTAGCGTTGTGATATTACTGATTATAACTGATCACATCTCATACATAATAACGAATTAAGACTAAACATATTGACAGGAAAACAACCATACCCTTTATAATTACCCGGTCCTGGTCACCTTGTTTGTTGGAGAAGTCTTCTGCTGTATGGACCACCGTGGCCACTGTAAAGGATCGAGAGTTATTGATTTGAAGGTTTATTGAAGCGTGCAGCGATGATCTTGGACCATGGATATGGATGTGCTAGGTTTTATAGTGCCACCATATGGATTGCATTTCCTAGCATCCCCCCACCCACACCATCCCCAAACCCCCACACCCCCACACCCCACCACACACACTTTGAGCCAGTGCCAGCTCCGTGCTGTAACTGATGACACACCGGCGCCTGATGCCGAGGAGAAAAGATAACAGGCACTCGACCAACCATATTTCAAACACCGGCCCTACCCCTCGAACTGCGTCCCGCAGCAACTCCTCCCTCGCCGACGGCTCGGGCCGGCTTTGATTTAAACACCTACATGGTTGAAATACCTGCACAGCTCTTCAGATACATGGCATGCAACAGGTCAGTGGAGTGAACTTCTACTACACGCTCCAGCAAGAAACAGCAGGTCCTGAATTGAATGGTGTTTATCAACAAGGAAAAGTTTCCTGGATGAACACTTCAGTATATTAGAAAGACAAATTGAGTCAATGTTACTCATTCAGGGGTCATTACAGCAGAAATATATGTTCTGATGCCAACTTTCTAAGCTGTGATGTGTGATATAAGCACTTTAGTATGTTTGTTGTGTATTTGTATGTGAAATGTGTGAAAGGCTTAATTTTCTCAGCTTTTTAATTATTCTTTATTTATTTTTCTCAGATTTTTCTCACCTAATTTAGTTGTAGCCAATCCCCACTGGTCAAGTATTGCTTCCCTAACACACAACCACCACCAACCAGGGAGGGAATCCTCCAATACCGTTTGTGACAGGTGGTGCTGTCACCCACATCTTTATGAACTACTTGGCATGTGCATTCAGGGGGAACCTAAACCAACCAGAGGGAAAATGATACCCAGCCTCTGTACGAAGGAACTCACAGCTGCCCGTGACTGGCTGGTGATCGCTTTAAGTGAAACAGAGGTGAGCGTATACCATCCCTCCCTCCCACGAGAGCTCGGCCAATCAGCTCCTATGGACTTCCTGCTGCGAATGGCCGCATGCTTCAACCTGGATTCGAACTCAGGATCCTTCCTCTCAATTTTTAATGGACGTTGCAATTTGATGGATGTGATATCAAGTAGAATCTCAGCCCTGTAGTTCATCTATACAAAAATGATGTTTTGAAAAATTTTTATCATAAAAATTTCATTTTAATGATCACTCTTACACCCAAAGAGACTCCATTAGTTTAATAAGTCAGCATGCGTTTCATAAAAAAGATTAAAACAGTTTAAGCAGCTATATTAAAAGCATTTGTATAAATTTTTGAACTTGAAAAATATTTGTAAAATGTATTATTATTATTATTATTATTATTATTATTATTATAGAAATGTATTACTTTATTATATGAATTTTTATATATATTCAAAAAGCATATCAGATTTCTATTACTAGCTTTAATTACTGTGAGAAAACTGTGATGCTTCTTTTTTCCCCAGTCAGAATAAAACAGAAACCTGATTTTATCTTAGATTTTATCTTTAAAGCTGAGAATTTTGAGGTGTAAGTTTCGGTTTCCTCGGTGAACAGTCGGAACTGAACTGAAATTTCTATTCATTTATTTGCCAAACTGCTTAATCTTATTAGGGTCACATGGAGGCCACAGCCTATCTTAGCCGACACTGGGCGAAGGCACAGTACACCCTGAGCAGCTTACCAGAATACTGTTAACACACAAAACCATTCACACTCACACTCACGCCAAGAGGCAATCTGGTACAGCCTACTGAGAAATGTCTTTGTACTGTGGGAGGAAACCCATACAAGCATAGGGAGAACATGCAAACTCCACACAGAACTGCTTGAGCTCGGGACTCGAACCCAGAACCTTCTTGCTGTGAGGTGGTTATGCTATTAAAATAATATTGTTTGGTACGGCTTTATTTATTTATTTATTTATTTATTTAGCCAATTAATAAAAAGGAGCCACGTATCTTGTATCAAAGCCATAATTTAAAGAAGCAACCAATTTTAGATTTGACATTTGTTAAAAATAAGTTTTACAGTGTTGCGTGATGCTAAGATATTTTATCGTGATAAGATATCTGAATGCTTTAAAGCGTTGCCAGAAAATATTTCATATACATGAAAATATTCGAGTAACGAAATATCTAAACAAGTCATCCAATGACATCGCGTTTAGGATTTGATCTACCGAGCTTTCATTCTTTTGCTATTTAAACGCGTGAAAGCCTCATTCTGTCTTCCCAGAAATCATTGCAACAATCTGTTAAGCAGACCTCAAAACACTTAAAAACCCGAGAGAGAGAAATAAAACTGGTGTAAATCAAGCAAGAATGTTTCAAGAAAAAAAGCATTTAGATGGCGTTGCTCGTCTTTTATGTCTTTGATATCTGCTTCCACAGATTTTTGCAAAAGTTGGCAAGAGACAGCAGCTCTTGGGATCGATAGTGAAGACTGTGGAGCATGGCTGGCGTGGCGCTGAAACACCCAAACCCTCTCACCACGAGAATGACCAGATGCTTGTGATCCCTCAGTGGGTCAAAGACAAAATGCAATGACAATGCTCTTACATACACAGTGCACAGGCACTGCCTTACAGCCAGGCCTACATCCTGAACAGGTTGCCATTCTATCACTGGACATAGACAACAAACAACCATTCGCACTCACCTTGACCCCCATGGACGACTTAGAGCACTCATTTGTCCTAAAGTGCACGGGAGGAAACCGAAGTACCTGGAGGAAACCCAGACAAGCATGGATAGGCTCCAACTTCCCTCAACTCTAATGGGTTTAAGTGTTACTGGAAATGGTGAGAGGAGATGATGAGATGATCATCATGCGCATATGCATAGCTAACGCTAAATTGTTTGGTAATATAGTCAACAAAGTCTTTTCACTTCACAACAAGAAGATTCTGGGTTCGAATCTCATAGCAAGCTGGGGCCTTTCTGCATGGAGGCGCAGATTGTCCTTGTGTTTGCATGAGTTTCCTCCATGTACTCCTGTTTCCTCCTACAGTCTATTAAATCAGCTGGCTTCTCTAACTTGCCCATTGGCACGAACATGAGTGTGAACAGAATTTTTTTTTTTTTTTGAAGGATTCTTTAACATTGTGAGATAGGACATTTTGGTGATTGCTGACCTTGGTGGAGGATTGCACTCTCCTAGTGCGTTTGTTGACATGACTCTTGCTACTTATTTTTTATATCTCTGGACTACAATTGAAACCCCAATGATTGAATATGAGGTTTGTACTGAGTACTTTCAAGGTTTCAATCAAAATTGAAGGCATGAAGTATTGGCAAAAGAATTATTTTGCTCATTTTATCATTTGTTCATCGATACACTTAAAGTTTTGATTAATTTATCTTCATAAAGCTTTCTCAGCTATCATTTGATTCTCTTAAACAGGAATGCCTCTTCTAAAGGTCATGGGCTGGTGCACACGGTGTAGGACGGGGTGTATATCATCGCCGCACAACAAACAAGCTACATTTCTCAGCTGATACCCATCAAAGCATGCCACGCTACTGGGAATGGTAACAAATTGCATTTTCGACGCTCCATAATGCAGAAAGGTCATGATCAACATCTAAACTGAATACCCAGGACTTAAACTTCTGTAGTTTACATGCCCGGTGCATGACAAGGCTGTTTAATGCATGATTGGAACATGTGTTTGGAATCAAACACTTTTAAAGACTGGCGTGGTCCGAAACGTTTAAATGGTTGGGCTTGTCAACAGTTCTCAAGTGCACTTATAATGAGAGAGATATGCACAAAATGCTCAAGGAGGAGGAGCAGGATGACTGTCCTGGTCACAGGGCACCTGCCGTAAGAGGCATGACGATGAAAATGTGGTTAATGTGGGTAAAATGTGGTTAATGACGTTTTCCACTAATGAAGTGGCAAACATCCGGTTGGATGTGGAGGTGATATGGTGACCTTGAGATGGTTTCTAGACTTCAGTGATCTACAGAGCTTGGTGTGGCTCAAAATAAAGTGAATGGCATGATGGTTAGTGGCACTTAGGCTTTTTAGGACTTGAATGCCGTTCTTGGAGAGCTTTGATTTCATTTAAGTTGCTTAATGTATTCTTAAGCATGATCATGTGTAGTACCGTGGTTCACTTACTGTTTCAGGGCAGGGAAGGATACATCAGCACAAGCTTGTGGTAGCGATCAGTAGCTACCTAGATGGGTCATATGCTCAGCCGAATAGCTCCAGGAGCTAGCCGGGGCTCATGACGGAGGCAAGTGTTTACGTGGCCTTGTAGTCAGCGGCCACCCACAGTGTCACGGTCGCTGATTGATTGCCGCAAGGGTCGTGTCTCTCTGAAACAGCTAACATAACATAAAGTCCCAGCTGATCCAAACCGTGCCAACACAAATGCAGGCTCCTGAGCAGTGAGATGACTCACAAAGGCAAACATCTACACATCTACTCATGCGCTCGCCTGTTCCAATGACACTAACGTGCATTTTACTGTCATGATCGCATGAGTGATGGAGCTACAGCAAAGACCACGCACGTTACAAGCTAACTGCGCTTCGAGCGAATGTCAAAGTTGATTATGTCCAAATTAGAATACGTGTTTTTTCAACGGCGACGACTGGTGGACGGGAAAAATAATATCAAAGCAAAGACAACGCTTGTAAAAAGTTAAAATCTCCAGATCTTTCCGTGTACAAAATATGAGGCAGATATCTTCTGTTTAAACGAGTTTCTGGGCAGTTATTTGAAGACTGAGTCTCACAATGATGATGTCATCAAAGCCCTAGTTAACATGTACAGGAATTTGATACATTCAAGCTATTTATTTGACAGAATTGTGTTGGACGTGTTAAAAGGTTTAGATTAAAATCATTTCCCTGTGCTGTGGAAAGCCAGTACTATAGTAAAGCCATACTCCTCCTGTTAACTTGGGCCTTGATGACATCATCATTCTACGACTCAGTTTTTAACATAATCACTCATAAAATTGTTAAAATAGAAGCTATCCCTCTATGATCTTGATCACAGACAGATTTGAATATTAATTTTAGATTGAGCTTAACTTCAACAAGAGTGGTCTTTGCCTTTAAAGGGGCGGCGTCACGGTTGTTCGAAGATATTAGCCTAAATATTATGAATATCAAACAAGATGATTTGGTTTATGAAGGACATTGGACATAAAATTTGCAACACGAGGTCAGTTTTTGAAAACTGTTCAGCCCGACAAGATTTCAAAAATTCCTCATCTCATCTCCTTCGCTCCATATTGGGCTCAAACGTTTTTGAAATTGCAAGCTGAAAGGCTATTTAACAAATATAGGCGGGTATTTTGTACATTCGTGGCAGACTTAGATGACATTTTGACAAATAAATTTGATGACACAGCTCCTTTAATACAGCTTAGAAAGATTTTCTGGCCATTTCATAAGCTCTAGTTAACCTGATTTTAAGTAGAACACAAATAACATTGCCTTTGTGCATGTGTAGGCCAATATACAGTAAATTAGCCGCTTAATCACGCTTCAACCACGACGATTTTCCTCTTATAATCCGTGCAATCACCTAAATTCAAGTTAAAAGTCAGATTGCCTCATGCAAGACACATTTCCATTCTATTTACGGACAACGCACTGCTGGTCATCTCACATGTCTGTGCACGGGACGGTCTAGATATGAAAAAAGCATACAGGTCCTTTATGTCCTTTATGATGTGTATTACAGACCCGATTCTGCTGAAAGGTCTGAGCTTCTGAGAAAGCACCAAACGAGCACCGCCCACATCTCAAAGTGGACCATTAGTTCATTTGAAATTTATCGCTACCTGACAGACAGTGCTTATGTTCAGGCACACGACTTATACAGTAGACATTTTTAGGTAGGGCCATAAGTGTCATCGAAAATATACAGTGATATACAGTGAATCATTTTTTTACAGAATCTTTTTTTTTTTTAAAACAGGAAAATGATTTATGTTCACGTGCAGCAAAGTTAAAGCTATATAAGAATACTTCTGGGGGAAAAAATGTTAGCATGAGTGTTAGCGGCACTATATATAAATAGGTTTATAAAATAAAATAGGTTTTATAATTGGAAATAGGACATAACGATGCGCAGGGACTGGATGCTGTAAAGCAGTATGAGCTTCAGAGCCTGATCTTCGTGATTGATGGAGGTTTTAGAAGCCAAGAAACACAATGATCTGCATCCGAAAGTTTTTATGAGCTCTGTGGATTTATATTAATACTGCTTCGCAAAATTTACAGCAGCGATTATTCACAGTCTGAGGACTAAGCCAGTTTGACTTTTCATAGCCTGTTTGCTGATTTCCTGCTCGGTGTCAGCGCAGATTCTTCTGAGAGGTGAATTTAGGCAAAGCAGTCATGCAACGGGCCGTGAAAAAAAAACTAGACACGCATATGTAACACATGAACAATTTTAACCACTGATTCCTATTAAACTTACAGGAAGCGTGTGCCAAAAACAGGTTGATATAGATGTAAATTTTTATGGTTTGCTCTTATTAACACCTGCAGTCAACCTGGAGCCATCACTCACGGTTTTATTTAACGATAATTTTGTCACCCTTCACAGGTGCCAGATATGTCTCTGTACAAAGCTTGTGGTTTTTTTTTTTTTCAAAGCTTTGCATCATGAAAATGTCAACACTATTCATCTGAAACAAAAATAAATCCGTAACACCGCGAGTTACAAGATATCGGAGTAATTTCGATGGTTGGGTGAGGAACCATGTCTTGAACACATCATATGATAACAACAATCAGAGAACGACCAAAGTCTGAAGCCCGTTTCACAATTTTTTCACTGTGTTTTTTTTTTTTTTATTTAGCGTGGCTATGACAGAACGGACTGGCATTAGTTTGGGTGGGATGGACTTGAAAGCTGCATAGTAGCACGAAGCACAAAATATAGCAAATAGCACGAAAGGGATACGATTGTTGCAATCCTTAAATGATATTCCTGTCATACTTGATTGACGTACAACTGTCGTACGCTCAACTTAAGACTGCTGGAAGAATGTAGTATTATACGCGCAGGTATATTAGGAAATCCAGTGTGTTTAGCGTCGCATGATCAGAGGAATATTGTCCGAATCTCTTACGATTCTGAGATATCAGATGACTTAAAAAGCGTATGAAATGCGTATGTTTATCTTAATACAGCTGTAGATGTCGTAGAGCACAGGTGTCAAACTCAAGGCCTGTGGGCCAAATCCCGCCCGGCACCTCATTTTATGCGGCCCGCAAGGCCTTTCAAAGAATATGATTATCGTACATTATTTCTACAATTTCATATACGTAAGTAAAAACGACCTGATGATAAAAATATACATATTTTCGGTGTAACAGGAGAGTCTGGAGCCTGTCCCCGGGGTGGCACGGTGACATCGTGGTTAGCAGGTTTGGCGTAGAGTTTGCATGTTCTCTCCAAGCTTGCCATGCTTTCCTCCCGGTACTCCAGCTTCCTTCTACAGTCCAAAGACATGCATATTAGGCTAATTTGCCCTAGGTGTGAGTGTGAACGGTTGTGTGTGTGTTCACCCTGTGATGAACCGGTGAGCTATTCAGGGTGCACCCTGCCTTCAGGCACAGTCGGCTGAGATAGGCTCCGACCTCCAACGTCTTTAGAAAGGTAGATCGCCAGGAAAAGGGTTGGTGTCCCCCTGGTCTTAGAATACGTACAACATCCACCATACGTCTTCAAACGTTAGCATCTGCAAGTCCACGTGGACGAGTAGTTCCTATAGCAATGATACATTATCCTAATAAACACATTATAACTCATCAACATGCATAAACATGCTCTTAGAGAAATGTAATCAACAGCTAAGGGCCAATCAGAATCAAGAATTCAGCAGCGCTGTACCAAGAGATGAACTTACAGTGGTACACAGAAGCAGCTGTTCATGTTTAAGATGTGAAAAAAGACCCGCATAGTGAAGGAATGTAGCACCGCAGAAGAACTGGAAAGCCGTCAGTGAGCTGATACGCATTCTAAAGCATTACCAGTAACAAGGCCGCCTTAATTGCTCTTGTCCAGCTCATCTGTTGGAGTTTAAGGGGGGACGGGGGGTGTTTTGATTTATGAAGGTATGCATGATGTTTATTTATATATGGAAAGCAGCTCGTGAGTAGTTTAGCTTCGTGTGTGCAGAAGGCTGATGTCATCCGAATGCTGGTGACACATGCTTTCAGTATGTAAAAATAATAATAATAATAATAATAATAATAATAATAATAATAAAAAGGTATAGATGAAGGATTATTTATTTCATACAGAATTATTTTAGAATTGTGTTCGGATGGACTTGTAAATTAAAAATTAGACGGCGTTTGAGTTAGTCGGTTTGGGATTTCCCACATTTTATGGCAGAGGCTGGGGTATTTTTACAGGAAGAGTTATAGTGGTTTAACCTTAAAACTCTTCTCTCACATACGAAACCTCAGCCACAATATAAAAAAAGCAAAAAAAGAAAAAGAAATAAATAAATACAAGGGCATTTAGAGAATACTAACTCAAATTATTGAACACAGAACTGCTTGTTAATGGAACCCTGCTCCAACTTGCCAGTTCACACACACACACACACACACACACACACACACACACACCAATCAATTTTTTAATTGATCATACCAAACCAAAGCTTAGCTAAGATGAGTCAAAGCTAAGATACGCTACTTCTGAGACTGGTCAATCCAGCCAACCCCATCTTAATAAACCGCTGACGACGCAGTCACATGACACAGGTCATCGCTACACACTCAGAGGAGAGCACTATCTTCCCAATATATTTAAAAATCTCAAACATTCTTTCATTCCTTCATTCATTTGCCAAACCGCTTACTCCTTCTAAGGTCGCGGGAGACTGGAGCCTATCTAAGCCAAACTCGCCAGTCCAGGGCTAACACACACACACAGCCATTCACACACTCACATGTGTGTCAGTGGCAATATGATTAAACTAGTAGGCATGTCTTTAGACTGTCGGAGGAAACCGGAGTACTTGAAGGAAGCCCACTCAAGCACGGGTAGAGCATGCAAACTCCACACAGAAATGCTCTAGCTGCGCTATCTACCCTCTTCCACATACATCATCTTACAGACTCCTGACTGGTGGGAAAAAAACCCCTGTGATGTTTATTTACTAGACAGTAATAAGAATGTTGGAAACGCAGTTTGATCCGTTCATTCTCTCTTGGCAACTTCACTGTATTTATTTTTCTTAGAGTACAAAAAATATCAACAATACATCAAATTTCCCTAAGATAGTATCCTAATTAAAACATAAAATGTGAAAAAAAAGAATAATAAAATCATAATTTTAATTCCGAGATTAAATCAGAAGTCCACCCTGTTCGGGCGTGAAATGATTAGCCATTAGCAGCAATGTCTGAGACAATCATAAATATAATATATAATAAATATAAAGTAATAATATAAAAATAATATGTCATATAATAAATATAATATCCTATAATAAATATAACAATATCATATATTAAATATAATATAATGTAATATATACATATAATATATAATAAATATAATATAATAATCATATAATAAATAATTTCATATAAGTATATCATATAATATAATGTAATATCATATAAATATATCATATGATAAATATATCATATAATAAATATATCATATAATATCCTATAATAAATATAACAATATCATATAATAAATATAATATAATATCATAAAATAAAACATTTCATATAAGTATATCATATAATATAATGTAATATCATATAAATATATCATATGATAAATATATCATATAATAAA
>JAQMYF010000021.1:1761005-1774574 GCA_030014195.1 Neosilurus mollespiculum | reverse complement strand
TATATCATATTGTTATATTTATTATAGGATATTATATGATATATTTATTATATGATATATTTAAATGATATTACATTATATTATATGATATACTTATATGAAATTATTTATTATATGATATTATATTATATTTATTATATATTATATGTATATATTACATTATATTATATTTATTATATGATATTGTTATATTTATTATAGGATATTATATCATATAATAAATATAATATAATGTAATATATACATATAATATATAATAAATATAATATTATATAATAAATAATTTCATATAAATATATCATATAATAAAATGTAATATCATCTAAATATAATATCATATGATAAATATATCATATAATAAATATAATATAATATATACGTATATAATAATATATAATATCATATCATATAATAAATAATTTCATATAAATATATCATATAATGTAATATCATATAAATATAATATCATGATAAATATATCATATAATAAATATAATGTAATATATACATATATAATAAATATAATATCGTATAATAAATAATTTTATATAAATATATCATATAATATAATGTAATATCATATAAATATAATATCATGATAAATATATCATATAATAAATATAATATAATGTAATATAATACAATATATACACCAAAGGCGACACTGTCGATGACATATTTGAAGATATTATGAGGCAGTATAGTGCAGTGAATGTCACAAAGCTTAACAAATGTGATATTTTGCCTGGAAATAAATCTGATGAGTGTAAATGCATATAAATGACTGAGGGGTCTCCTTCTCTACTCTCAGATGGGGCGTCTAAGTCTGTTGTAGACCTCAATACTAAATATTTAGATACACTATAAGGCCAAAAGTATGTGGAAACCTGACAAATAACACCCATGTGTGCTTTTTGAGCATCCTGTTCAAAACACAGTCCACCATAAACTCCTTTCTTCTGGGAAGAAATTCCTTATTTTTTTCCGTGAGCATGTTTGTGGAGATTCAGCCACCAGTGTATGACTCAGGTACCGGTGCCAGGTGAGGTGGACTGGGGTGCGGTCGGTGTATAATTCGGTGTTTGGAAAAATAATTGTAATAAAAGCACTTTCATGCTGAGGCACATGTACAGTTATATAAATATATAAACATAAAACCAATTACATACAATCATATTTATTAGAAAGATAATGAAACATGAAAGAAAAAAAAGGAAAAAATATATATATGTAATGTTTTCCCTGTGCAGATGAAAATTCTGCTATGTCTTATAATCAGGCAAATAAATTCCACATCATTAAATGAAATAAAAAAAATTAAAATAATGGATGCACCAGTCCTGTATTTTTATTTACAACTTTATACCAATTTCAGAGCTCGGAGTATCGGCTGACTGCTGATGTTACATGCGAAACATTGGCGGTGTCGTTTAAAGCCGATGTGTCCTGTGTCCCTGTGCAGGATCTGCATCCCATCACCACTCGTTCATGTCACACACACTCAACACTGGACAATAAAGAAGAAACATAATGACCCAGTACAACGAAGAATCTTTCAAATTCGCTGAGAGATGTAAATCGCAGCTTTACAGCCGACCTGTATCAGAGTCTTCAAAACCAAATACCCAGGGACCTGTAGGACACACAACATGATTATACTTCTGGTACTCAACTGATTGTTCGTTACAGAGAGGAATTTAATGCTCATAGTGAGAGACAGATATCATCCTACAGCTAATATAACCTCTCATCGTCCCCAGTGCTCCTCTACACCAGTCTGGAGGACTGTTTTTCCTGTTAACACTTAACGGGCTTCTTTTTGTTTTTTTGTATTGATGCTCCCGTGTGCTGTAGTATCTACTCAAACAATTATTCACCTCAGGCTTGGTGGATGACACTGGGAATTATGCCTTCAGGGAATTACTATTAATCATTAAGTATTTTTTAAAGAGAAAAAGTAAGAAACAAAATGAAAAAAAAAACAAATTAATAAAAATTAAAAAATAATGCAACTTGAGAAGCGGAAACTGAAGGCATGTTTTATGTACTGCAACTCACCGATTCGGCGTCGTGTTCCAGCCCGGTGTCGTGGTGCTCCAGTTCATCATCACGAAACTCTTTAATGAGCTGGTGAGAATTTAAAACACATTACTTGCAGATCAGTATAGTTTGCATGCACACACACACACACACACACACACACACACAACTTTAAGAAGTGAGCAGAAAAAACGTGCGCTACCTATCACCGGTTTTAGTCAGATTGATAAAGTAACCATTAAGTAACAATGCTCCAACAACAGACAACTGTTTAACCAGATTTAAACCAAGCTGTAGTGAAATGAAACACACATCACGGCTGAGGCTAATACAATTTTTAAAAATCATCCTTTTATGGTTTAAAAATGCCTCAAAACGCCCTCTACTGGTTCAAATGATTATGAACATTGCAAGGCCCATGCTGATGTAGAGTCAACCGTTTGGTACTTAACGCCCTCTAATCCATAGTGTACGTAACACCTCTAATCTGAATTACCCATTTCCCCAGTCCCTGAGCTTGGGGCAGGAATCTGTACAAACCCTGCCCTGCTTAATCCAAACATTCTCACATTTTACAGGATTAAGAATTCCTTGTCTCATACGTGTAATAATTGCTCATATCTCTCAGGATCTTCTTCCATTAGAGTTCGGATTTGGTTGTTGTAATGTTCAGAGATGCTCTCCTCAACTGCCACGGTGCAAGCCATGGCGCCCTCCTTCCCTAAAAGCGCCGTAGAGGCTCCTTCAAACACAAACACACACACACACACACAGGTCACTTAAGTGTCCAGTTATTAATGGTCTGCAGTGTAACATGAGTAAATTGTGTCAGAGCCGAACCTACCGAGTAAAAATCCTGCAACGTTCCACAAAGGCAGCATGACTGTCGGTCGTACCCGGTTCTCCCCCAAGATTTCATTAAACTTCTCCAAATGCATCTTTTCTTGGTCCCACATGTGCTGCAAATAACAGAATTAATTTTTGATTTAGCGTTGTATTAAACACAAATGCTGGTTTAGAGTTCCTGGCTTTGGTACACAGCAGACATTATATTTAAATCACATACTGGTGGTAATTACAGTGTTATTAATGATGTATAGTAGGCTTATTATTCTATACTGTGGTTTCAGGCTGACCAGAGTTATATCTCGTCGTTGTATCTTGGAAATTCAGGAAAGGGTCGATAATGTGTTTCTTTCTTTTTCTACCCTTTATTGTCCTTCACAGTCATGTCATCCTTCGATTAGAAACTACCCCATATTCTTCCGTGAAAGATCCTGTGAACTATTTAATACCTGTATGAGTGGGCCTGCCTGAGTTCTTCCCAGAACAGCCATCTGACCAGCGTAGATGCGATTGGCCCCGTATTCCCCGGCGTGGTCCACCCGTAGCATGCTGTCCAGCAGGGCTTTCTCCTCTTTGTCCCGGGGAGGAGGAAGAATACTGTACTTTCTGCATAACATGGAGCTGTTAACTGGGATAAACACACATAAAGAGGGAGGAGAAGGAGTTCCCACATCCAGTGCATTACATCCAGCAGTCATATATCATACATCACATCATATTAAGCAATGTACACAGTAAACTGGAGACTGGTGGAGGTCAATCACATGACAAATATAAAGGACAGACTATACTGACATTAGCTGGGATGTTAAATATAACCAGAGTCTGAGCTGATGAAGAAAAATGCTTCTTATGGCTATTAACCTGATGCTGTATTTATGAATAATTTAGTGTAATAATCAATACTAGCTAATCAACTTAGCTACACAGTTGAGTCCTAACATCACAGCTGCTCGTGTTTTACCTCGGTTAATGACAACATTTCCATCCTTTATGGGATAACATACACGCCATAAACCGCACTTAATGGCTCTCTGCATAACTACAAGTCTGTGACAATAAATACAAGTAGAAAAAACTAACAGAAACCAAGCTCCGTTAAGCAAAGGTTGTACTTGTATAAGCAGTACAGCGGCGCTTTTTTGATGACGCAATCAATGCGCGTCGTACTTAAAAGCGGCGTTTTTTTTCCTTCTTCTTCCACCGCTGTTCAGGTTAATGTTTGTTTTAGACTTTATACGTCTTTAATACAACTTAAAACACGTCACCATCATTAAAATTACTAAATTATGTATGCTATAAGATTACAAATTAGGTAATTATTAACAGAATTACATAAAATATGAGGTATTTTTTTTGTATTTTAATAAGCTGTCTGTTTTACAGAGCAGCCATATCTTTCTTGCCGATAGGTGGCAGCATTGCACAAGTTGCAGTTCTATAAGCCAAAAACAAAAAAAATAATAATAATAAAAGGCCAAGGAACATAAAAACCACTGTTTTTGTTAAATATACTCTCACTCACTCACCATCTCACTCATTTGCCAAGCCGCTTAATCGTACTATTGTTGCGGGGAGGCTGTAGCCTATCTCAGCAGACCCTGGGCGAAGGCGGGGTAGGCCCTGAACAGCTCGCCAAACCATCGCAGGGCAACCCACACAACCATTCACGCTTGTACGCACACCCAGGGGCAACAGCCAGTTAGCTTACTGTGCATGTCTTTGGACTGTGGGAGGAAACCAGTGTACCTGGACGAAACCCACCTAATCACAGGGAGAACATGCAAACTCAAAAAGCCCGGGACTCCAACCAAGTGAAGTGGACGTGCCAATCAATACGCCACTGTGCCTATCTTGTTTACTATATTTAATTTATATCCTAGTTTAGATATGTGAATGGTTCTATGTGTGTTGGCCCTGCGATGGCCTGGCGAGGGTATACCCCGCCTTCACCCAGAGTCGGCTGAGATAGGCGCCAGCCTCAAGGCGACCCTAATTAGGATTAAGCAGCTTAGTAAATGAAAAAGAAAATTAGATAGATAGAACGGTAAATATTGGATGGATTAATTTGTTCATCTTAAGCACCTTTTCCTAACACAGCTGATCCTGAGTGTTTCCTGGAAACACAGAGAGTTTAGTGGGAAGACGCAGTCCATAGCAGGGCCTCATGCACACACACACACACACACACACACACACACACACAATACACTGAAACACGCAAATGCCATTTATCGTATGAAATGTATTGAGCTTGTATTTGGAGGAAACCAGCAAACCCAGAGGAAACCCACACAGACATAAAATATTCCGCACAGACAGTAACCCGAGCTCATATTCAAATCAGGAATCATGGCACTGTGAAGCACCAAAACTGCTCATTTACTCTTCATCGCCCTTTTTTCTTCTCTTTCTTTCTTTTTTTTCTCTAAAAAATTTACAACCGTATTTTTTGGATCTTGCATAGAGGTAGGGCCCATCACATTTTCTATATATAATATGTGTTTATATATTTGGATAGGATATATTCCCCTTGTCCAACTTTAAAAGCTGGAATATTCCTGCCAAACAATTAGGTCAGAAATTGAGGCTAAGACAGAGATAACAGCGCCACTGCAGTCCCCAAACACTGTCATGTGTGTCAGTACAAAGACACTTTATTAGCTGCACCTAACAGTACAATAACCCTGAAGGGCACCAAAAATACAAATAATTACAAAAAAACTAACATACAATAAGAGCTTCCTTCATTCAAAGTGGACTACAAAGGTGCCTTGCACTTCAGGAGCACCATGATTTATTATGTTTTTTTCTTTTTTATTCATTAATTTTTTTTAAACTCTTAGCTAGTTTACCAAGTAACTTCGCTAAGGAGACACTCAACCATCAAATTGCACCTTTCCTGCAGTTTCCATTCACCCTGCTTAATAAGTATACTTTGTTCAGCCTTGACCTCAGCAGTTTTTGTTCACTATTACAGCGCCGTAATCATTTAAAAGTACTGTGCGTATTATTTATCGATATCTACTGACATCTAGTGGTGAAGTTTCAGATTGCAACCAATTGAAATTTCATTCCTAACCACCCCCCTTCGAAGCCTGTATGGCAAGATGGCAGCCTCCATGAGAATCCGCGCCCCATGTAGATCTAAACGGCTTATTCTCAGGTTTTGAAACGTCAACGCCTTTTTTTTTTAGGTTTATGGACTAATATAACTCATAGAACGTTTATGAATAGATCCTTCAAAATGTTACACACTGTACTTTTAATGATTTTGGTTTCCTACAATATTTTATTTCAAGCCCCGCCCTCACCCAGAGTCGGCTGAGATGGCCTATAGACAGCCTCCCCTCTACCTGAATTAGGATCAAGCGGCCTAAAAAATAAATGAATGATTGAAGTTGGAAACTGAGGTGCACCACTTTGTGTCTGTCACAAAAGCAATAACAAATGATCCTATTATGACCACATGGTCAGATTATTAATATAAAAAAATGTATGTATATACGCATTATGGGGAAATCATATTGAACAGCCTAAATAAATAGAGATAATACTTTAGTGCTTGCTTAGATGACTGATTGGCAACTCCAAACCAGACAGCAAAGCGATAGCTGTCAGAATCCCATCATGACAACCTTGAGGCCCTTTACTCACAGTTTGCCCCCACTATGAAGTTCTCTCCTGGGGCCGTGGTGGGTAGTGTAACGTCACACTGAGTGTACACCATTTCCAGCAGTGTTTGGTATTTTAAACACTGTGTGCATTTTCTCACTCCTACGTTGTTGGTTCACACTGTAGGTGTGCAGGTATTTTTCCATGGACAGTATATTTATTTGTGCTCGAGCCACGTCATTTCTTAAAGACAGCATCCTGTGTTCTCATTCACTCCCTGATTTGCTGAACCACTTAATCCCCTTTTAGGGCCAAGGCGGGGTACACCCTGAACAGTTTGCCAGACCATCGCGGGGCAACACACACAACCATTCATACTCACACCTAGGGACAGTTTGGAACATCCAGTTATTCCAGTGTGCATGTCTTTGGACTGTGGGACTGTGCTGCCCAAGTTTGGTTTAATGTTACGCTATTGAGTATTTATCATATTGTGTGTGTGTGTATGTGTGTGTGTGTGTGTGTGTGAGTGTGCAAACTTAACCTTCATTTCCCGGCCGGTGTCATAAGACAGAGTGTGGACTTGGCAGTCGGAAGTAAAGTGTAACTTTTCACTGTTTTTAGCGTAACCAGTGTGTGTTAGCGGTCGTGTTTAATTGTTATGTTGTTTCCCATAAAACGTCTATGCGACGGCTTGCACATTTCCCGGCAGCCTCTCCAGCTGAGTGGTAAACCTGTGGCTGAAACAAGAATGCTGAACCACTCAACAAAGCAAACTCTCGTCGTCATAATGTTAAGGTGGATGATCAGGGTGATATTTCTCCTTAGGCTCATAATTACTATTTTGAAAACAATACTGACAGGAATCTGAGGCTACCGTGGGTACAAGTTCACTCAAACCCAATAGGTCAATATTGGAGCCTTTGGAAAGTTGGCTGGTCCTTTTTCGATTGTAGTCTCAGTTTAATGTTCTTACTTGACTGGTGCGAAACCTGATGTGGACTGTGATGCTAGCTTGGAGTTGTTTCATACACAAAACCTGCCATTGATGTATCCTTGATAACAGATCCAAATCCAGTCATTTGTCCCTGACTTTCAGGGTCTACTGCGGTAGCTGTGACGACTGATTTAATCCCAGGAGTGGGTTACCATGATACAGTGAAAGCTGACAAATTGGAAATGTCTTACTTTTTTTTTTTTTGGATTTTTCCCAATTTTTCTCCCTAATTTTAGTCGTATCCAATTCCCACCCATCAAGTATTGCCTTCCCTATCATACGACCACCACCAACGAGGTATGGTTGTACGTGTAAGCATGCACATGCCCCCTCTGTGACATGCGATGCTACCACCCGCCTTTTTTCGAACTGCTGCGTATGTGTATTTGGGGGCGGTCTAACACACTCGGAGGAAAAGCGCCATCCGCTTGCTGTTGGCTGGTGATCGCTGTGAGCAACCGTTGGCTGGTGATCGCTGTGAGCAACAGGGAAGTGAGCGTATGCCATCCCTCCCTCCCATGAGAGCACGGCCAGTTAGCTCCCATGGACTCCCGGTCATGGATGGCTGTGGCATCAGTCTGGATTCGAACTTGCGATCTCTGGGTTGATAGTCGCGCACCTTGTTGATGCGCCACTCGGGAGCCGGTTTTAAAAATTTTAATAAATGTCCCCCAGAATGTACCCAAGACCAAATAATGAGCCACATGCCAAGGCCGTTGACCCACTCTGTACAAAGTGAGGAAATGTGCTTATTGACTATATAAAACTAGATGTTATGGATCATGTTGTTAGCAGCGGTAATTTTAGAATATGATAAAAATGTGAAAATATGTATATTTCATTTGTATTTATAATATAAGATAGAAAAAAAACCATTGGGTTTAACCTAGAATTGGAGACATTCCAAATGGACTTAAATTGCCTGAACCACTTATAGCATAGGGTTATGCTATAGATTTAACCACATCATTTTAAAACATTTATTCATATATTTACCAAATTGCGTTTCCCTGAGAAGGCATTGTACACCCTGAACAGCTTGCCAGTCCATCACAGGGCCAACACACACAACCATTCACACCCACAACTAGCGGCAATTTGATATGGCCAAATCACCTGATTTGCATGTCTTTGACCTGTGAAAGGAACCAGGAGTACTCAGAGGAAACCCATACAAGCACAAGAAAAACATGCAAATTCCACACGTAAACAACATTGCCGAGCCTAGGACTCGAACCCAGAACCTTTTTGGTGTGTGGTGGATGTGCTTAATACTACACCACTGTGCCACCCACACTTACAGTAATACTATTTATATTAATTCTTCATGATAAATGTACTAAATAAGTATAAATATGTTTAGATTTGTGGAGTAATCTGTTTTGAATTTATTAAAGATTTACCTGTAATGAGTGTCTCTTCCTTGTTTCAGTTGTTTTGTTCAGTTGTTGCTGGGTTGCTGCATTATTTCTTTCTGGCTGCTTTCGCATGGATGTGCATTGAGGGCATACATCTGTACTTGATTGTTGTTGGCGTCATCTACAACAAAGGCTTCCTTCACCGCAATTTTTATATATTTGGTTATGGCAGTCCAGCAGTGGTTGTCATAATCTCAGTAACTCTTGGCTACCAGTACTATGGTACAAATTCCGCGTAAGTAAACTGCCTTAAACATGAAACTAAAATATGTCATTTGTCATGATGTCATTGATGAATGTGTATGTACAGGGATAGTTTTCCTAAATGTTTTTACCACACCATATGTTTTACAAAAAGGTCAAAATGTTCCTGCTTTTGCTTTTTAAAAGATGCTGGCTAAGTACTGAAAGAAATTTCATCTGGAGCTTCATTGGACCTGCATGTTTAATTATTCTGGTAAGTGTTTTTTTTTTTTTTTTCAGATCTCAGAGGGTGTTAACCCTCTCATAATTATCCTTATCATGTTTTGATTCATTCAATACTTGTTCATTATCCTCAAAACAACAGAAAAACAACTTGATTTAGTTTGCTTTTTATGTTCCCATGTAATATATATTTATAAGTTTTGTGATGTATGACACGCATGAGCAGCAGTTCAGAAAGATGAGGTTGACTGGATTGCCATGTCTCAGAGAAAACCTTTCTGGTAGGGGACAGCAGGCTGATAGCTGGAAATTGGCAGATGAACAAATTGGGTATAAAATATCCATCCATCCAATTTTTTATGGCTTATCCGAGGTCGGTTCCTGGAGGCAACAGGTCAAGGAGGGAAACCCAGGTATCCTTCTTCCCAGAAACACTCTCCAGAGGGATCCCAAGACATTCTCAAATGGGATATACAGTATAATCCTTCCAGTGAGTTCTGGGTTTGCCCTGGGGCCTCCTCTCAGTTAAACATCCCTAAAAAACCTCTAAAGTCCTAATCAGATCTGATTCCTTTCTATGTGGAGGAGCAGTGGCTCTACCCCAAGAGCCTAACCCCCAACCTCTTACCCGACCCCCATATGGCTGAGCTTCTCACACTATCTCAAAGAATGAGCCCAGATACCCTCTAAAGAAAACTCATTTCAGCCGCCTGCATCTGCGATTTCATTCTTTTGAAGAATGAGCAAAAAATCCACGATTTCATTCTCTACTACCTTATAGAAAATAAAATAGTACAAAGTACTAAATAAAAGAGTGAAAATTTAAAGTAAAAAAGTAAGCAAACAACATTGATTGTCTTTTGTGTGGGCATTAGATCAGATCTTAAAATGTAGTTTTATGTAAATATTTATTATACTGATGCATTGATTTTTTTTATTATAATGATTTCTAGGTGAATTTGATGGCATTTGCTGTAATCATCTATAAAGTCTATCGTCATACAGCTATGAAGAAACCTGAGATCAGTCACTTTGAAAATATCAGGTATATTAGTTATATTGTTTATTTCAATATTCGGGAGAGTTTATACTGTAAATATTACTTTGAATTAGAAAGGATAAATGTGCCCATGATATTCATCCTCTATTCATATCTCACCCAGGTCTTGTGCGCGAGGTGCTCTTGCTCTCTTATTCGTCCTCGGAGCTACATGGACACTGGGTGTGGTGCACATCCTCAATGAAACCACTCTCACAGCCTATCTCTTTACGTTTGCTAATGCCTTCCAGGGGATGTTTATTTTTATCTTCCTCTGTGTTTTGTCTAGAAAGGTAAAGTTTCGCTTGTTCTATATATTCAGTTCAAATCCTTTCCTGTTTTTTAATGTTTGAAATAATATCTCTGAAATGTGTCCTTTTTTATAGGTTCAAGAAGAGTACTATCGAATGTTCAAGAATGTGCCGTGCTGTTTTGAATGCCTGAGATAAGGAAATTAGATCCTTGGACAATCCATACAAAAATATCCTGCCTGGCCAAAAACGTCTAGTATTTTGTTGGATCACTTTTAGTCTTCATTACAGCTCATAATCACCAATCAGTTGGGTTCATTTTTCACCGACATCTTGAATTGATGACAGGAAAAACTGAACCACTCCATAAAGTCTTCTCCAGCACGACCGAAGACATTTTAATAGGGTGAGGGTCAAGACTCAGTGGGCCCAGTTCTCATTCATTTACTCATTCATTTACTCATTCATTTGCTAAACCGCATAATCCTACTAAGAACGCAGCGAGGCTGGAGCCTATCTCAACCAACAAGGGTTGAAGGCAGGGTACACCCTGAACAGCTCACCAGACCATCGCAGGGCAACACACACACAGCCATTCACGCTAAAGAAACTGGGTATAAGCTCCGGCTTGAGCCAGTAGCCTCGGGTGTTAAAAGCCCAACAGACTTACCTTACCTTTACCTCAGTACATTCAGATTGTCTGCTGATGGTATTTTATTGCTATATAATGTTGCTGAGCCAAATAAAGCAACAATGCCATGGCAAATATGCTCTGTAATCAAGACTAAATTAAGGCAGTCCAACAAAATATTATAATTTTTTTTCTTTTTTTTTGGCCAGACAGTGTATTTTATAACTCAACCATTTGAGGTTACAAAAAAGTTACCATACAAAAAAGTTTGCATACAAAAGAGCTATTTTTTATATCCCTATGTAGCAAGTACAGTAATCAAGATGATCTATCATACTGAAATTAAAAATTAATATAACATTATATATAAGTAAATAGTCCTACATATGTATGTGGCAGCCCAAGAAAAAAGTTCGAATGGCAGTGTGACTGAATGAAATGATAAAATGATGGTTAAAAAATGCTGCCTAAAGATGCTGAAAATGTAAGATGAATAGAAAATAAAACTTTGCAGAAAAAAAAAGAATTGAAAATATTTTTAACTTTACGTGTTATAAAATTACAAGCAAATGTGCAGGAAAATTAGTTCAGGAAATATATACAGTAGGAATTTCTTTTCTTAGTCTGCCACATATTTGCTATTCATTGTACACCTTTTAATTACATGCAGCTGAATAAAGCCTAAAAATTATGTTTTTTTTTTGCAGAGTTTTGTTTACATAGTATTTAAAGTTGTTTAACCTAAATTTGTGTTTCTGAATGTTAAAGATGTTGTATTCTGTATGTACTGTATAAATAGCTGTTAAGTTACTTTGTGCTGTTTGGAAAGTTTTCAGTTTTACCATCGACAAACATTTTATTTGGTGTCTGATGACTTGACAGTTGCAAGAATTAAAAATGAATTGAGTTAAAATGTCCAGAATGACTGTCTGAGTGTATTTATACTGCCAACCAAAGGAAATTGGCACCTCACTCAAGCAGTAGCCGAATCACCTAATCCTAGGTTCGTGGGGAGATTGGTGCATGTCTTAGCCAACAGTGGGGTAAAGGTGGGGTACACCCTGAATAGCTCACCAGACCACTGCAGGGCAACACATACAAACATTCACACTTACAACTATTATCAATTTGAAACGACCAATAACACTATTGTCTTTGGACTGTGGGAGGAAACCCATGCAAGCACAGGGAGAACATGCAAATTTCATGTGAGCCCCAATTTTATATTCATGTCATCAGGGATCAGGTGCATTGACGGGATATGGTCCTGGATTTTCAGTAGATTTAGATCATCTACAGGCTTCATTTTATTGCTATATAATGCTGCTGAGCCTCGACCACACTGACTGAAACAACAATGCCATGGCGAATACGCGCTGTAACCAAAACTAAATCAAGGCATTCCAACAAAACATTAAGGTGTACAATTTTTTTTTCTTTTTTTTTTTTTTTTTGGCCAGGTAGTGTATTTTATAACTCATAACTAACTGAGATTGCAAAAAATGTTACCTTTTTACCAAAAAATGGTATCCTGCTGTACTTATTTGTTTCTGAGAATATATGCATTTTAAAAATACACGTTTAAATTTGTTAAGATGAGATATTATTCTTTTTCCACTTTTTGATCCATAAATATTGTTACAATTTTAAATAGCAGTGTAAGACGATGCCAGAGTGTTAAATAATAAGGTTAGCGCATGTTTAAGTTATTTCTCTAGACACAACATTTTCACTGATTTTTGGGGGTGCACCCTAGTGTGTTACAGCACCCTGGGCCTCATGATTAGCTGGCCTTCATCCCTCTGTTTTCCTCCCGCAGTCCAAAAAACATTCACATTAGGATAACTGGCTGTTCCAAATCACCCCTACATGTGACTATGAATGGTGGTGTGTATGTTGCCCTGCGATGGCCTGGTGAGCTGTCAAAGGTGTACCCAAGATGGGCGCCGGCCATATATCGGAATAAGTGGCTTAGAAAATGAATGCATGAATGGATAAATTACACTTTTCCCACTTTTTTGACACATAAATATAGCTACAATTTTAAATAGCAATGTTAGACGATGCCAGGCAGGTAGGTGACCAATCAGAGCAGAGTAAGCACAAAGAGCGGAAAGACCATAATCAGAATCAGAATCAGAATACTTTATTGATCGCGGAGGGCATTGTGCCAAGCAAAGAAAAAATAAGATAAAGATAAAAGTCTCAATAAGAAAATTACAAATGTCGATATATATATATATATATAAGATCTTGAGTCGATTTTCCGTGGAACAGTGCTCGATACGTCGAAGTAGAGCTAAATA
>JAQMYF010000021.1:1749270-1760905 GCA_030014195.1 Neosilurus mollespiculum | reverse complement strand
TATCCAATTCCCACCCATCAAGTATTGCCTTCCCTATCATACGACCACCACCAACCAGGGAGGGGTGTAAGCATGCACATGTCCCCTCCGTGTCATGCGATGCTACCACCCGCCTTTTTTCGCACTACTGCGCATGCGTATTTGGGGGGCGGTCTAACACACTAGGAGGGAAAGTGCTATCTGCCTCCTCGTACGAATGAGCTCACAGACGCCCATGATTGGCTGATGATCGCTGTGAGCGACATGGAAGTGAGCGTATGCCATCCCTTCCTCCCGTGAGAGCTCGGCCAATTAGCTCCCATGGACTCCTGGTCACTGATGACTGTGGCATCAATCCGGATTCGAACTTGCAATCTCCGGGTTGATGTCTTACTTTAATGAAAACTACTTATTAACTTTGCTTGCTCTGTCTGTATCAAGAAAGTTCTGTATGGACCAAGCCGAAGATGAGACCAAGACCAAACAAAGCGACAATCTAACAAACATACAGGTACAGAAGAGTTGGCCTCATGGAGGCGGTAAGAAATAGGCATCAAAATGTTTTTCCTCTGTCCTGATTGGACTAAAATTTAGCTTTTTTTTGGCCGTGTCATAAAGCTAACGCTTTAACTGCACTTAAAATATCATCTGCATAGAGAACCATGGTGGTGGCCTTATATTATGGGAATGATTTTGTTCATCAGGGACTGGGAACTTGAACTGAGGTCAAGATGGATTGAGCCAACTCCAGGGCAAATCGATAAAAAGAGACTGGGGAGATGTTAACCGAGATAGGGTAGATGTTCAGTTTCCAACAGGAAAAGGACTTTAAGCAGTTCTACACTGGAGTACTTTATATCCAAGAATGTGTTAGGATGGCGCAGTCACTTTGATCGAGGATCAGTGGTAAGACCTGCTCAATGCTGTTTGCCAACAATAGACAATTCTGGCAAGAAATAAAAAAATATCATAGAAGATTTGGGGGAAGTCATTGCCTAGTGGATAGAAAAACAAGTTTAAGACTAAAAGGTTGCTGGTTCAATTTATGAACTGGCAGGAGAAATGCGTGGCTGCGGGGGATTAGCAGCACCTTCCGCTTCCTCCACTTCACGACTGAAGTACCCTTGAGCAAGGCACCTGAGCCCAACTGGACTCCGGGTACCGCAGTGGGGCTGCACACTGCTCCAAGCGTGTGTGCTCACTTTGGATGGGTGAAATGTAGAGCTTAATTTAGATTAATACAGCATTACTAAAAAACAAAACCCAACAACCTTGAAGCTGTAATTAGAGGCTGAAATGATTCTACCAAGTGAGTGTGTGAGTGCTTATGCAAACAACACATTTCTGGCTGTTTGCAGGAAGCAAACCCCATGAACAAATGGTGTACCAAGTATGGAGTGGAAGAGTCCTGCACAGAACCCTGGGATGAAGTGGAGGCACCCCGGGCTTTAATGATGCAGAATCATTACCCAACGTCCCTAATGTTGATCTTGTGGTTAAATGGACCTATCTTCACTGCCATGTTGGAAATGGGATGTTCAAAAAAGCACATATGGTCAGATGTCCACAAACCATTAACTATATAGTGTATATTCATAAGGAAGAGGTTTTTAAAGTAACGTGGTGGAATGTGGTGGAACCTAAATGTATGACCGATCATCACGCATATAGTTTGACACCAGTCTCTGGAACATTTGGTGTGTTTTCTTTGTTGGGTTTTCTGGCAGAAGATAGAAGAAGACAATGTGTTGTTCACTAATGTTTCATGGTTTGGGTCAGACAGCAAATATCTGTGGTGGAGCTTCGACCGCGAGCCCCAGGCTAATGTGAGTCAATGTGTCTGCCCACTGCCTAGAGACGCAACACGTCTTGCCTTGACGCACACAGACATCGGTGTCTTCAGCTCCATATGTACAGTATTAGGCGTGTTATTTTTAACTAGTGGCCAAGTTTATGTGGGCAGTCATCAGCAGCGTGGAGTCACGTGACTTGGACTTGATTTGGTTATGAGTCATGAAAATAAAGACTCGGTTGACTTGCATCTCAGGCTTGACTCGGGAGCGAAAACTCGGACTTGTACTTGGCTTAATGATGCCAAAAGACTTGAAAATCTGATTCTGGGAATAAATGAGAGGTGGAAAGGAAGGAAAGTTAGAGGAAGTGCTGTTGATGTGATGCAATTTATTCATATCTACATTTTAATGCAGTGTTAATAACTTAAGGTTGGGGTCATGATGGTGCCGGGTCCCATCCCGGGACATTAGGGTTATTTAGCTTGATGCATCCACTTATGCTAATGTTTCATAGCCAATTGATATGTGAGAACTGTGGGTAGGACTACCGTAGACATTCTTTGACCATTCTGACAGATTTTGGAGGCAGTCTGGCACAAAAATATGGGCAGAGGGAACATGCACTTGCCTGAGAAACGTGAGCACGTCCGATGCATACGGTATGGCGCAGATGCCATGTCTACAGGCACTGACTGCGATGCATGCGTGGGAGGTGCTGTTTCACGCACATACGTACCATCAAAAAAATCTGTGGTAACAGTCGGTACACCATGTATGCCTCATAGAGGCCTTTACGGTTGCAACAAATGAATTGATCCTGTGCTCGACCCACATCGCGGCACAGTGGTGTACTGGTTAGCACATCCGCCTCACAGCAAGAAAGTCTTGGGTTCAAGGGTTTTTCTATGTGGAGTTTTCATGTCCTTCTTGTGCTTGTGTGGCTTTCCCCCTGGTACTCTGGTTTCCTCCCACAGAATATAGACTATTGCATATTAAGTGAAAAGGCTGTTCCAAATTGCCCCCACCTTCGCCTAGAGTTGGCTGAGACAGGTTCCAGTCTCCCAGTGACCCTAATAGGGTTAAACGGTTCGTCGAATGAATGAATGACCCACAGAAATTCTCAACACGAGGAAACTTTCTGTAAATGGAAGCTACACCCCTCCAGGTCTCAAGCTGGCACAGAACACTTACGGGATAGTGCCGGTTGACCCTGGAAGGCAATAAATCGTCGACCATCTTCTGTCGTCTAGTAATTCCAAGCCCGAGGCTTTTGTGTGTTTTTTCCAATATGGAAAGAAACAGGAGAACCCAGAGGAGACCCACCCGGACACTGGCAGACCATGCAAAACTCCACCTTGACAGTAATCCAATTTTAAGATTGAAAAGCAAACCATGGAGACATATGGCGGCGATGCTGGATGCAAAGTATTGCCCGATTGAGCCTCTCAGAGTGTTGTTCGGAGTTACGGAGACACACCGCATACAACTAAGGCAGCATCCTTTGCAAAATACCCTCAGGAAAACGTCTGGAAACTTCTCGATCGCCGTGAGAGAGGATACGTGTGGCACTGGGTTAACCAGATGTTTAGACTGTCGTACTGTGAACGGCAGCAGACGTTTCACCATCGCTTGCATTATATCAATGTATATCTGTGCATACATTGTGTTGGCGTAAGTGTGTGCCTTTGTGTTTTATATATATGTCTGTATCAGTGTGTTTTATATGCATATGTGTGTGTGAGTGAAGGCTGGTGGTTATCTGGTTGCTGAAGAACACACACTGAGAAACAGTGGATGTGGTGGCGTATTTTGGAAAAGAGAAAATGATGCTGGGAGAAGAGCGGGTGCAGGAACAATGTGAGGAGGGTCCTCTCAGTTATGTAACATCGGTACAATCAGTCCAATCGTGGTCTAGAACTTTTCCTTTAATTGTCTCCTCATGGTGAGTCCCTTCGACTTGTAAAAACAACATGTCGAATTCGGATTTAAATCCTCAACCACCCAGCTCTTTTTATAGCCTGCTATTTGAGACATACTAAGTCTAGAGTGAGAGTGAGAGAGACAGAGAGAGCGAGAGACAGACAAACAGAGATACACTTTACTGGCCATGCTGAAGTGTTTACGGTGAGTAAAATATAAACATGTCTCTACATCTACAGCTCTTGTTAAACGGTTCAAAACAGGCTGTCCTCGGAGACAGAGGGAATTCGGCATGCGTCTGGTGGAAGCGCACAACCACTCGTCTGTCTCGGCTGCTTTAACTCCGACGCTTCCTCCGTCTTGTTTGCACCTGTTTCTGGCTGTGCAGGGCCCGTGCTGAGACGTTTTCACGTCCAGACACTTTTCATTTCCCAATGAGCCGAAAGATAAACAAACAATAGTCTGTGCAATAAAAAGAGAGCAAACCACTTATCTCAGGGTTTGGACTTTTTTGATATGATGCTTAACCTGTTATTTCGGAATGGATTCGGTGCAATTACAGGGCGAGTGAGAAATTACCCCTTCCTAATTAACTGTGTGCACAAATATTTAATCTGCGAAGATGCTTTTTTTTTTTTTTTTTTAAACACAAGGCAGGAATCTGGAACTTTTCTTCCATATACTGAAATCTGCCGGCTTATGAGATTCTGGACTGACAATAAAAAAAACTTTTCTTATACAGGCATACACACGTACAAGCAACACATACATACAAGAGCAAAAAAAAAAAAAATTTAACTAATTAATTCAGCCAATCAGTGCGAATTATCACAGGTCCATGATACATGAACATTTACATGAACGTTTCTATGACATTTATAATGTAACAAATGTTGTCACAAGGTTTTCTAAAGGTTTCCTAGATATTGCAACGATTAAAAGAATGTTAATATCGTCGAACAAGAACGTACTTTAAGGTTTCCCATATTATGAACATCAGGTAAACATCAAGCCAGTATTATACACAAACAGAAGCGAGCAGCTAAGGCTTACAACTGGCTACTATGATTAGGGTACGGTGTTGCATGGACAATCATTGTAGCAAGTTGTAAGCTTTAGCTGGAAGCTTCCTTTTATTTTTAGCCTGGTTAGCATAAATCTTGGCTGTACTGCATGTTTTTTAAACCAAATTTCTTAAATTTCTTTTTTTACCATGTAACACCATATCATAATTATCGTTGCAACCTGACCCATGTAATACCATGTTAATTATTCGTCCTCTTGCATTGCGAAGTTTGACTGAAACATGTTGCCGAGCCTGAAGTTGTGCAGAAAATCGGCCCTGGCGACATCAGATCTATTTTTTATCAAAACACCATCAAAATATTTTTTTTTTATTGCAGGTTGACTATGTGACCACGGCTTTAGTGGAACGCTCCATAAACGTTGCTTGCAGCCAAAAGATATAATGTTATATTTGCATAACAAACTGTCGTGGCAAACCGTAGAACAGCCAAACAAACCGCGAAGAAACAAACAACCTCGTTTCTGCAAGTAAAAAAAATAACGGGAAAGAAAAATTGTTAGCTGGGAAAATGTTTTCTGGTGTAACTGGTAGTAGTTTGCTAATAGCCTCACAGAAAATAAACATTGCTAGAAAAATAAAAACGTTAGCTTTTAAAAAAAATGTAGTACAGTGAATATTTATACCTTAACAAGGCCAAAAATAAAGGGAGCTAGTAGCTAGAGCTAACTAGGTTAACAACAAATAAAAGCTTATTAGCATTATGCTAACTGATTTCTGTATTGATATTAATTAATATCACTAATATTACTAATATTATATAAAACACTAATATCTGAGCCATTATGTTAACATTTACACTAAAGCTGGCTGGAATTCTTTAAAAAAATTACAAAAGCAGTGCTTTCTGACCCGTCAGTAATAAGCCACAAGCGGGAAAAATAGCAACTAACGTGAATCCTAGCACCTGCTAATTAAAATCTACTCTGTTTTTATACCTCACTATGTGAAAAATGCCAAAGATGGTGCAAAGCCGGAACCAGTAACCTCTGATTGCTCAAGAAAATGGAATTCAGTTTGTGAAATTGTCCCACAGACATTTTTAATGTGCGATCGTGGCTCCAACGTGTGTGCTAACCAGGCTAACAACAAATTTATAACAAACTAGTGGCTTTTTTAACGTGTGTTATTAAAACAAGCCTCAGGGTCGTTTAAAAAAAGAAACGAAGGCCAAACGTTAAAGAAGTAGCTTGTAGTGTTTTATGGATAGGGTGGAATGTGTGTGTGGGTTTGTTTTTTTTTTTGTTGTTTGTTTTTTTTAAATCCTGCCCTTTAACTAGCCAGTGAAAGGATGTTTGCAGAATAGGATCCTGTGTATCTGTTGTCATGCAGATTAAAGGAGAGGGCAGCACTTGTTGGAAGTTAATCTCAATTAAGACTCTATATTAAAATCTGTGTGCAAGAATTTAGATCGATTGCTGTTATTTTGCCAGGGGTTTTTCTAGGCGTTTTTTTTGAACACTGAATCTCAGAATAATGACATCATCGACACCCAAGTTAACATGGAGGAGATTGGGTTTAAACATAATTTCTTTCAGTATTTCAGGTGTTTAGTGCTCAAATATTTGAATCCTGGTGTATAAGTACTTTCCCACTGTACAGGAAATGATTTTAATTTAAACCTTTTTGCACATCAACACAAATCTGTAAATAAATGGCATGAATATATTAAAACTCCTATACTTGTACATGTGAACGTGGGGCCCTGATGACATCATCATCCTGAGACTCAGGTTTCAAATGAAATGTCTATAAAATGACAACAGGAGCTATCAGGCCTAAGATTTTGTACACAGAAAGAAATGAATCCAAAGATTTAAATACGATTAACCTTTAACAAGTGCTGTCTCCTACTTTAACAACAACAACAACAACAAAAATGCATTTCTGATTTGCTAACAGATTAGTTTCAGCTGAATGTTTATAGGAAGTGGCCATTTTTATATCATCGTAACTTTTTTTTTTTTTTTTTACAAATTTTTGCAAATATCATCATTTTTAATCCAATGCACTTTAATGGATGAACCTACTGTTAGATCAACACCACATCCATTAATTATTATCCAAATAATAATCGTAATCATTGATCTAAAAGGAGTCAAACACGTCGAGATGTACTGTTATAGTAAATCAAATGAACTTTAATATCCTTTGTGTCTAATATTCACTCACTCTCTCTAACTCACTCATTTGCGTAATCCTAGTAGCGTCGCGAGGAGGATGGAGCCTATCTCAGCCAACGCTGAGAGGTACACCCTGAACAGCTTGCCAGACCATCGCAAAGCCAACACACACACACACACACACTGTATCTAATATTATGCACATAAAGTAAATTCAAGCTGCATTCCCAGATAATAATAGACTGATGACAAAATTCTACTGAAACTCCGATTAAACAACTCACATAAACCTCATGGTGTTGTTTAAATGTCATTCTTGTTCACCTTGAGCAGCCCCGAGGCACATCTGGACGACAGCTGTGTCGTCTGCCCCAAATAGATCCAAAATTCGGCCAAGAACCATGACGCTGGATTGGATTTTGAGGAGATATATGACTAACAGGTCTCATTTGGAGGCCTCGCGTAATGAAATTCAGCTGCAGAAATCTCAGCTTCATCAGAAATATTTTTAGAATACAGAAAAAAACAAACCCAATCAGAATGCTGAACCAAAGCGAGAATACAGTTCCTAGGAAAAGGAAGATTTTTTCCTTTTTGGCGTGAATAATGTTTCTTTAATCGTTGTTGTCCTCAGCTGAGGAGCTCTCATAAACATCTCCGCACTCCTACGTACACCTCAGCTCTGTATTTTCACTGCAAAATATGGCAATAAAAATTAAGCCGTGTTTGTGCGGCTCGTGTCTGTACCGCGATTTATGTCACAGATGAATGGAAATACGTCACGGAGGAGCTCTGAGTAGGAGGCTTTCTCCAGTAGATTAGAGGAATGGCTCCACTGAGCTGTCTGTGGTCCGGGCCTACGGATTTCCTTATGCTTCTATTCTGGAGCCACAACAGCCTGTTTTTAGTTTTTAAAAAAACCACAGCATTTTGAAAGTAATTGGGAAACACTTGCTATGCGCCCCGCCTCACTGAGACCTCTTTTTGTTTTGTTTTTTAAACATAAGAATTGATCAGGAAGTTCTGTCTGTGCTGTAAATATTAGGCAGGAAACACATGGACTTGAATACTTTTAATACTTATATATAATAAACAGCCTGGTCTGTAGATATACAAAATGTCTGAAGTGAAATGCAGTTATTACATGAGGTATAACTTAATTAATTAATTAATTAATAACATACAGAGACATGCAACTAAGTGAAATGTTACATGGGAAAAAAAAATATAAACTCATCTTTGCGATTTGGAATATGTAATTACTTTATAATGTACACCACTGGTCAAAAGTTTTAGAACACTCCTATTTTCCCTGCTGTTTTTATAGGAATCTACGTCGTTTATTGTGTACTCGGAAATTAAAGCATAGAACAAAATAAACAGTGGGAGGTAAAAAAAAAGAGCAATTTTTACCTAATTTTCTCTAGTTGCACAAAATGTAGAACATTTTTAACCCATAACTGGGAGCTGTTGGTCCTTTCCACTTTAACCAAAACTAATCTTCTGGCCAAAAGAGTACAGAACGCAACCATATTAGTATGATAATAATCATATTAGAATTTTCAACACATCCATGCAGCCATCTTGTGCAGGTATTACAGGTGAAAATGGACACTCGCGGCATTTAACGACGGAAGCTTCTGTTCTGGAAGCTTCTGGTTGGTTTGCCTTCACCCTTATGTTTCAGTCTGGAGCCTGTGCTGCAGGCTAGAACATAAGTTTTTTTTTTTCTAATGTACAGTAGATCTGACATACCGCTTGTGTTACCTTTGTTCCTTTTCAGGTCATTCACTGGATTTAAACTGAACGCATTTCAATAAAACTGAAAAAATGGGGGTGATCTAAAACATTTGACTGGTAGTGTAATTACGAAGACAAGAATCCGTGCTCTGTTACAGATAAAGAACAAACAAGAGCATTTGGAGAGCGCAAACCTCTGCCAAACTGTAAAAATTAAGTACACAGCTTCCCCTGGTGGGCCTGCCGTACTACCACATTTCCACAAAATTGGATTTCTCAAGTTATGTTAAATTTAAATTGCCACCAAATGCGCAATCAGGATCAGATCCGGATGAAACGTTTTTTACAAAGTTTGTGTAAATTTGACAGAGATATGGATTTTTTTTTTATTTTAGTTTATTTAGCTCATTATTAAAGATTTTTTTTTTAATAAAAAATTTTGAGGATTTTCTTGTGAGGTCGTTCTTACAAAATTTAATGGGAACATCCGATGCAAATAACCTCCTTGGAGGACGTAATCACTTAAATTTCTGTGCAGGTTCTTTTGCAGGGATGTAAAAAAAATAACTCATGGACATCCACAATACAGGTTTCTTTAGATCAGTTATCTGTTTTGGGCTCATTATTGAAACACACACAATAATCCAGTGTTTCAGCTTAAAACAAATTATAAAAGTGTTATTTCAGAACTTTCCATTCACTGAATCCGTTTCTATTGAAATTATTATTAAACTGAAATTAATGTTAATTAAAGAATTATATAATAAATATAAGAGCTCGATACTAAATATACCTTTAATATTATGGGATTTTACATCTACAAATGTAACATCTTTAAAAACGACAAAACAATCAAACAAACCCAATTCAGACCTCGTTGACTGTCCCTTAATGACCCGAGCCACTTACTGTAATTATAGTAATGTGTAAAAAAAATATTCCTGATACTCATAATACATTTCCAACAGGGAGTATAATGTGTCCTAACGTGCCAGCAGTGTGTGATGTTTAGCACTGGCAGAAGGGTTGCGGATTGCACGTTGATATTTCATCGAGGTGTTTTTAATATCACACATTTAAACACTTTAGACCGCTGATCACCAGCCATCGCTGTTCCTGGACATCAACCACCTTCCAACATTCTATTCCAACCCCTAAACCATAACTCCTGTTCCAGGTAATTAGTTGAGCCATCATCATGGGCGTAGCAAAACAGTAGTCACCCTCGTATGACCTTCGTCTGGGAATAAGCGCGCTTAGAAAAGTGCCGAAAACTCACCACTGTCGACAGCACTGTTTCAAACTGATATTGTTTGGAGTTATAAGACTGGATTTCTTCAGGTTGTTATAAGCTACTAATAACTAATAATACTGAATTTGCAACATGAATGCATAGAGCATTATGTTATTCTAACTATAGCATTTCTTAGCTTAGGAAATGATAAATAAACCTTACTTAGGTGTATGCCATTAAAGGTGTGAGCCAGTAGCCATGCAGTATGTATTTTATCTTCTATTATCAATTCATTTTGGCTGAATATAAATGTTTCTTGGTGAAATTGTCCTGGCTTGTATGTTTAGTATATATACTTTTACCTGCTTTACATGTTGTCTGGTTCATTCGACCAAAGGACTGATGTTGTAAACAAGAAGAAACAATGACACTGCAACACCAATCTGGAGAATTCCAAGAGAGATAAACTTAGGGTAGCCCATTTTACTCTTTCTCTCACTCTCGCTCTCATGCTTTCTCTCTCCTTTTTACACACACACACACACACACACACACACACACACACACACACACACACAGAAAACATCCTGCATGTTGTTTAAAATGTATAAATTTTTAACTGCTTGCATTGTCTGTGTTTGTGTTGTCAGTCGCCACCTTGACTGATGATAATAAACATTGAGCACATAGTAACACAGGAGTAAGTAAACGGTTTCAGAAAGACATCTGGGCCGATTCCATGTTACTTCCATGAGATGACACTGTATCACATATTTAGTTAATATGTCTGGTGAGTGAATGGATAACTTCACTCACCAGACATCCAGGTCAGCTACATTATCACTGTTTTGAATGTGGATTAGTATTTCACTACAGTAAAGTTGTTAAGCTTATTGTAAAAGGTCTGATGACACTTCTGGACTCACTTACCTGGATTATCTTTGCTAGATTCGGATTGCTGCAATCCAGTAGCCGTGAAAAGCAGATGATTTCCGAGTCAGGTACTACAGCAGTAGATCAGTCCTCCATCCAGACATAATTACACGGCGGAATGAGTTTGTACAGACATGAAATTAAAATCCTGTAATTAGTAGAGTTGTTTGTGCAGCGAAACATCACCGTTTCCGGTGGGAATTTCATCCAGACGGGAATACCCAGCATCATTCACCACTGCAATTTGCTCATCAGCCCATGATCCTCTTGTGGTTATGGAAGCATTACCATGGAATACCATCCGTCTACCATCAGGACGAGTCTTTTTGTGCGGATATTTCTGGGCAGAGCTTTTGTTTTTTGGTGACAGTGTAAACATTGGTAGGATTATTAGATGGTATAATGCAGATCTCTTGATTTATGCTTGTATAAAGCCTGACCTTAGCATTAGCATGTGAATACGCTTTATGGTTGCTGGAGTGAACTCACTCCAGACAGGTCTCAGAACAGCCTGGTGGCAAATAGTTTTGAAGTTGATATGCTAGCTAAGGTCCGTGAGAGCGGCCTTCAGACAGCACTGACTGAGCACGTAGTCTTACCATCAAACCCGAGCCAGGAGGAAGGAGGGGGCAGGAGTCTCAGGCAGGAGTAGAGAGGATGTGTGTGGTTGTGTGGAAGGTGGGGGCTTGGTTCAACAGGGGCTGGTGGCGGAGTGTGTGGAGGAAAACAAGTCGAGTCATAATTGCACGCATAGGCTGACACATTTGGAATTACCACGGTTTTGGCTCGGAGCCCACAGTCTATGCTTCTCCTGAAAAAAATAAAGAAA
>JAQMYF010000021.1:1732598-1749170 GCA_030014195.1 Neosilurus mollespiculum | reverse complement strand
ACCCCGCCCTCGCCCAGAGTCGGCTGAGATGGGCACCAGCCTCCCCACGACCCTAATTAGGAATAAGCGGTTCAGAAGATGAATGATGTGTAATGTGTATTTATAAAATACATCAAATTGATTTTTAATATAAAGTTTGTAATTTATGCAAAACGAAGTCGACTTAATCTCATTTCATGGTTTAATAAAATTGTAAAGTGATGCATAACAGTGTAAGATTTATACTGTTACAGAAATATAATAAACATGACTTGGTGCTTTAATGGATTCAATTCCAGTACCTGCTGTGTAGAAATAGTATACAGTACACAAAGCACAATCTGGAGTAGAAAGTAAATTTTAATGGTTTACATTTGATTTTTTTATTATTATTATTATTATTATTATTATTATTATTATTATTATTAAATTAATTGATTAAGTGATTAATGAATCAATTATTTAATTTATTAATTTATATTATTAAGCAATTTATCAATCAATTAATTAATTATTAAATTAAGATAATTCTATAATCAATGAGTTGTGATAAAATACGAGGTTTGTGGTTATCTTCAGTGTACAGGATGTGTATAATATTGGACATGATGTATAATTGATGTTTTTACAGTGCGTTTGTGTTCGATTAAATAAAAATAAAATAAAATTCTCTTGAGCAGCTGCTGTTTGACTCTTAATAAAGCAACAATACAAATATTTAAATTCAGAAATAATTAAATGTCCTGTTGTCAAATAGCTTGGCTAGATATATGCTAATAAAGTCCAATGGTCGTAGGTTTCAGTAATGACAACTACCATCTGTTCAAGGCTAACATTAGCTAGCTAGTGTTTAACCGGTCGTCATGTGCAACAGGAAGATATTTAGTGACATCACAAACTGAGCTGTAACCTCGCCCGGCCCCCATCCATTTTCTGCAAAAGCGCTAAAGGAGGTCTCGGGAGTGTTTTTTGAAGTTTGTAAGATGAAAACAAAACACAGAAGCTTTTAAACTCTTCTGCCCTGAAGATTCTACAAAAATGAAACGTTTCAACTTTACATGCGCTGGACACTGGAGACTCCTTCCATAAATGTGGAGAAAACCTGCAGTGTGTTGAGTTGTGCATGTTGTTTAGGAAGGAGAGCCGGCTTGTATAAGTAGAAATGATATTAAAAGTGTTGCATAAGATCCACGTGGTTATAAAATAGGTCAAGAATTCCGAACACATCCCCGAGAAACATCTGTTAGGGATCTGTTACCCTGCTCTCACCATGACCTGGGAGAAATCCGAGATGTGCAGTGTGTGTGTGTGTGTGTGTGTGTGTGTGTGTGTGTGTGTGGTGTACAAATATTATAAAATCCTCTTATTGACTTAATAAAGATTTTATTTAATCTTTAAACAAATACACTCCTGGAAAACTGATCTGTCGAGGTCACAAGGTGGCAGCTTCGAGCACTGTGACCTTCATCAGTGAAATAATAATGATACAATCAGGTTTAATTAGAATCCAGTTATAATTTTATACATATTGTAGAGCCGCGTGGTGGTGTAGTGGTTAGAACGTCCGCCTCACAGCAAGAAGGTCCTGGGTTCAAGTGACGGGATGTTTTCCCCTCATGCTTGTGTGGGTTTCCTCCAGGTATTCTGGTTTCCTCCCATATTCCAAAGACACGCACATTCAGCTAATTAGATCTTTCTGATAGCACATACGTGTGAGTGGGAATGGTTTTGTGTGTGTGTGTGTGTGTGTGTGTGTGTTGACCCTGTGATGGACCGGTGAGCTTTCAGGGTGTACCTTTACCCAAAGCTGGCTGAGATAGGCTCCAGCCTCCCCGTGAATAGATGAATGTGTTGTATTTCTTCTTATACACAGAGTCATTTCCATGAATGTCCACTAGAGGACGTAAGACACACCCATGTGTATATACAGCAGCTATTCAGGCATGTTATCAGGAATGATCAGGAAATTATGAAATATTTTTTTGTCCTTTGGTTCTAAACCCCTCACTGCTCTGCTCTCCTGCTGTGGCTGTAATAATGACGGATCTTCTCTCTCAGTACCTTTGGTTCCTTGGCTTCCTCTTCGCTCTCTGGTCCAGTAAACTGCAGAGAGGAATCTGAGCTCTGAGGCTGGCATGCAGCGCTCCTGAGATCATGTGCACTCTGTACAAATGTCCTATAAACAGAGCAGGGACGCAGGGACGCTTTTGGCAGAGGACTAGTGCAGTGGAAAATGGAAGAAAAGTGTCCTGGAGTGGACAGTTCTTTTTTATTTTAATTTATTATTTTTTTAATTTTAATTTTAAAAGCTGACAAAAAATCCCAACTTTCAGAAGAAGACTCCTTGTAAGTGTTTGTGCATTTTATGTTATATTATATTATATTATATTATATTATATTATATTATATTATATTATATTATATTATATTTGTAGTTGTATCCTGTTGCTGACTGTATTAATATTATACAAGATTCATGAATCAAACTCTTATTATGATCAGAGCAGCGATGCTGTGGATATTATTTATTATTATTATTATAATGCTTGTACAATAACAGCACTTTTGTACTTATAATGTTTGATTATAAAGTGTATGTACAGTATATACAGTAGATACACCTGCATGCTTCTGTTGTTTGTGTAATATTTGTGAGAGAAAAATCCAGAGAGAGAGAGAGAGAGAGATAGAGAGAGAGAGAGATAGAGAGAGAGAGAGAGGAAGTCGAGGTGAGTCGGTCTGGTAAAAGCAACGCTCTCTAGACAGGAGTATAGACACTTTCTCACACACATACACAGATTCAGTTCTACACCACCCCCTTATGAGCCAGTGCAGGGCTACAGTCCAGAATTCGCTGGCTTCATCTCCTTATCCCGCTAGTGTTAAATGTCTGACTGCTCCATAGGGCTTTATTGCCTTTAGTGGTTTGCTCTTGGAAAAGGCCTTAACTCAAATATAACCAAGATTCCGGCTTTTATCTTTGGTGTATATCATTCGAGCATGAGCGCCTTGACACAGATTGCATTGGACTGAAACTCTCAGGATGAATCCAAACTGTTAGGCATGCAAAATCTAATTAAGGCCTTTTTCTTATTTTATATCCAGAATGGTGATTCACTCCTTGGTCACATTGAAGTGGATCTCCTTAAAGAAACTTGGACTCACACACATATCTCCTGATGAAAAACAGTACCATGAAAAAAAATCTGGACGAAGGACATGCCTAAATGTTACCCTAAAACCAGAAGATTTATGTCAGGGTTAATGTCCTTACATAAGGTAACGTATGTAAGTCTGTTGGACTTTTACACCTGAGCCCACAACTCCTCCTGTATGGGACGCTAATTGATCACAAGTCACCTTCCCAGTTTTTTTGTTTTTTTTACTAGGTGGACAGAGCCACACTTGTGGATAAGACCTTGCACGTGGGTGTCTAACAGGGATTTGAACCCACGACCTCTTGATCATGAGCGCAGCACTACACCAAGGACCTAGTTGAAATTTCATCAAACTTGGTGGAGACACAGCCCTTCTGGAGTCCCGCAGATGATTTGATTTGTAAATGTCAAGGTCAAAGGTCAAGGTCAGAGCAAGGTCAAAAAGTTTGGGAGGGCAGTTATGACGTCAAAACAATTGCCAATAGACCTGCTGTTACTATGAGCCACTAATCGGACACCATGTATGGACTTGCAATGAGAACTGCCTGGTAGGAGGAGAGGCCAAAGAGGAGATTTATGGAGACGGAGAGGAATGACATGCGGGTGATTGGCATGACAGAGAGGGAGATGATCCATGGTGGTGACCCCTAATGGGAAAGAAGAAAGTAGTAGCTGAAAGAAGAAGTAGTTTTGTCCTGTTTAGGATATGATCATATGATACACGTTTACAAAACGTAAGCATGGACAATCAATTTCTAGCTTTTATTCAGTCATTCTTTCACTAACTAATTCATTCTCTTCCCAAACCAAGTAATACTACTCGGGTCGCAGGGAAGCTGGAGTCTATCTAGGGTGGGGTACAACCTGACCAGTTTGCCATTCAATCTTAGGGCCAACACACACAAGCCATTCTCACTCACGACTAAGGGCAATTTGTAACAGCCAGTTAGCCCACCCAGCTCACCAATTCATTGTAGTGCTAACACTTACACACTAGGGGCAATCAGGGGCAGCCTTTGAACTGTGGGAGAAAACCGGGGTACTCAGAGGAAACCTATGCAAGCAGTGGGAGAACATGCAAACTCCGCACAGAAACGCCCTTGCCGTGCCCGGGACTTGAACCCGGGACGTTGTTGCTGTGAGTCGGACGTGCTAACCAGTTCACCACTGTGTCAAAACAACTGAAAGGATGGAAGGGGAGTTTCATGGGTTAAAAATGGCCACATTATCACTATGTCATGTTTTATTCTGAAATAGATTAAAGAACAATGCGAATACACCCAAGAGTATCCTGACCACATCTAAGGACGCTTCACTGCCACCCCCAGAACTCTCAGGTTGAATGCAAACAGCAAAAGCTATGTTTAATTTAGACTGTTTTCTAATTTTATAAGCCAGACTGGTGATTCATTGCTTTTTCATACTGGAGTAAGTATGAGGTCAATACAGGACACTGTGCATTGTAAACACTTTCTCTACAATCCATTAAAAAAAAGCTTCAGCTGTGTAAAGCCTGTAGGATCTGTTTGGCCCACCGCATTGCACCGTGGTTTAAACCGTTATTTAGACTGTTATTTAGATGTCTGGTCTTGATTAGGACAAAAACAAAGCAAGGTAATGTGGCATCTTGGATATGCCCCATGGGATGGCTTATATAATGCTTCATAAGCCATAACTACTGTTCGATGTAAACAAGCTCCCGAGCCTCCACCTCCCGTTTTCAGGGGTCGTGTTAGTGCTGTAGTCGCGTGTGGCAGTTTTTTTCTCGCATCGCTCCAGGCTCGCTTCCTCCCGCTTCGGCTACTTCAGACGTAATAACATGGTCGCTCGGTTGTCTAGAGCCAGTTAGTCAAACCCTTGGTGGCTTTATGGTTAACCACCAAGAATGCCTCCATTCATCTCTCTGTCTAACGCCTCTGGCATTGTTTACACTCCGCTATAGATGGGCGCTTTATATATGAGACGACGACACCATTATGATCTATTACTGACAGCTTAGTAAACAGTTGTGGACGGAGGCGACCACCGATCCGGGAGGCCAGTGGGTTCAGGTTCAGTAGGTTCACTCGATCAACAAAACTTCTCGGGCTAATTAAAGAAGCTGCACTTGATAGAAAACAGGCTGATGCACAATTTAGACTTTCAAATCCTACACACGTAAAAGTCTACAATTTAGCGTAATGTAGTCCAGGTTACCTAATTTCAGTCGAGTGCAGTTTACTAAATTAAACCGGTGATTTACCTGGTGAGTCGAATCAAAGCAGGGAGTTTGCAAATTGTCCTGGCTGGGAATTGGAATCGTCACGGGCCAATACGTGGGCTGCGAATTACCCGGACGTATCGCCATCTTTTACAAAAGTGCAGTTAATTCTCAGCCCACGAATAATCTGGTAATGTAAATTTTTTGACCTGCGTGGATCTTCACATCAGACATGGATGACTTCAGGAGGTGTTTGGTAAGACTGGAGTTTCAATCACTTTTGTGTGCTAATGCAGCAATCTTCGGGTTCATATACACCGTACAACATTTTTGATAACTCCATGTGCCCACAAACAGTGAAAATAAATAAACACAGATAACCCAGAAAAGCAAAGGGATCACACGATTAGGGCGGCACATGTGTTATTTTCTGTGCTGAACTTGACTGATGACTCATAAAAATGATTAACCCCAACGTAAATATACATTGAAATTCAGTGCCAAGTAAGTGTGACACAACACGAGTCAAACCAGAGTTCAGAGTTACAGTGGCTGTAGTGGCTGTAATGGCTTAGGAAATTGTTAAAGAACTGAAGTGAAAATTTGGTTAGCAGACACACAAATAAAGACCAGCACTGCAGATATTTGCTCTGCAGGAGGATGTCCTGACACAGACGGCGTAGGTCGGCTCGTCCAGTCATCGGTTTTTTCGTGTCTTGGCTTAGCGATGCTTGTCCAAGGTTGGCCTAAAACTTTCCGTCAGTGTACTGGGCTTTTCCAGAACTATAGACCACGATGATTAGCATCTGTTGGGCTGATGTTAGCTCATGACAGAGCACTGAGAGCTTCAAAAGACACAGACATAATACAAATCTGTCTGTCTGTTTCACTGGTAAAGCAATGGTGTGTGTGTGTGTGTGTGTGTGTTTGTATTTCAGAGGGCAGGTCAGTTGGCTCTGGCTCTTCTTGTCTCCATACCGCTAAATACTAGCGCGTTCCTCTTTCCAAGAAGTGTCACTCTTGGCGCTCTCATCTGGCAGGTGGACAGTATATCCTATAGTATGGTTATTATATATGACCTGGATGGTAAAGGACGTTTCAATGCATCTTGCATCCTTGAGATCGCTTGAGGATGGTGATACAAATCTGAGCTGATGTTTTGAGTTGAGATGAAACAGCTCGGGTCGGTGTGTTTTTCATGTGAGAGAATGGGATGGAAATAGAGGTTGAGTGACAGAAGATAGGGAGGGAAGAAATGAAGAAAAGGGAGTGGTAACATGTGAAAAGGAGGAGGGAGAAGTGAGGGAGAGAGCAAATATAACCACCCACCTAAGTGGCTGACAACCATAAAACAGCCTGTCTTCCAAACAGACTTAGTAACAAGGAGCTCTCAGCCACAAAGTGAAAAGAGAGAGAGAGAGAGAGAGAGAGAGAGCGCGTGCGAGAGAGAGAGAGAGAGAGAGAGAGAGAGAGAGAGAGAGAGTTGGACTAACAGTCACCGACTCGCACTTGCATCCCGTCCCTATTAACACAACAGCACCACGATATAAACCTGTGAAACGTCCAGTAGCCTCAGGATCAGGAGAGTGAATGGATACTTTCTGCAGCCTCAGTGGCCTTGACCCTCTTTGGGTGAGTGATCGTAACAAAGAACATTTCAGGCATCATCCTTGTGCATTGATTTAAATTTTTGTTGAATATTAGAATTGTTAATGTTAACAATCAGAGGTCAATAATGTGTTTGTTGTGGTAATATGATCACATGCTGTATGATTTATTGACTTTATGATGTCTTCCTTTAAGATATGCATGCACAAGCAACAGATACTAGTTCACATGGATGTGCAGAATAAAGTGAAATGTGTATTTATAAAACCGAAAGTGCGAATTTAAACACCCACAATAACAGAGATAAATACAGCTATCTAGCCTACACTAGTGCAACAGTATGTTATGTTGCTTATTCGCTGTATTCGAATACAAACGCGATAACGTTTTTTTTATTTTTCACTTTTTTAACCTATTATTATGTCCGAATTAACCATTCTTCCAGTAGCTATGAATTATTGACCAGTTACAGTATTACTGTTAGGAAATATATTGTATGTAAGTGCAAGGAAAAGAAAACAGAATGTGCGTCTAGGACCCTGAGTTTTATTACACAAAATTGTAAACTAGAAAAGCGCTCATAGAGGGCAAGGTACCTCCGCCACGCACAAATGGATTATGGTGACAAGTGCATTGATTAACCTGAAAAATCTGCCTAATCTGCAGGTTTTTATAACTTGGCATAGTTATAATGAAATGTCTCCTCCTAGTGGACACTTTATGAAAATTTTGCATCATGTTAAACAATGTGGATTTTTCAGGAATTCTGGAGTTTTTAAAAATATGATCCCATGTACGGATCACCTTCAAAATGTAATGGTATGTTACTTGTACCACGCCCTACTCTGGAAAAAAAAATTATATAAATTTGTGCAGAAATGTTTGAGTTATGTTACACACAAACAAACAAACAGAGGTGAAAGCACAACCTCCTGACAAAGGTAACAAGAGTACAATAAGTTTCAGTTCATCTGCTACTAAAGAAGAAGCCTGATGAGGTCAGAGCAGGTTTTTATTTTGCAGTGCTATGGACAGTAGGAGTTCCAGTACTCTCTGAGATCAACAGCAGATGGATTGGTGAAATTAGCCAAACCACCATAACACATGGTGTGCAGATCCATCTCTGGGGCTCAGTGTTTCCTGGACAGCATTTTACCAATTCTCTAAACAACAAAAGAAGAATTAGCAGGTTGGGACAAAGTCTCCAGTAAATTCAGTGTAATTTCAGTATTTTTCGGGCATTCCCATGCCTACATGTGGACTGACTCAAGGTTTCTGGAGGAGGAGTGGTGGATTCATTTCATTTATAATTTAAAATTAAAACAAAAAACTAAATAGGTTCAACATGCAACTTGTGATGCAATTTGTACGGGAAAAGGAAACCAAGCAAAGCATGATTGATTTTGTTTTGAAAGTAGAAATTATGCCGGGTTTTATTGATTAGCTTGAAAAACGACCACGGCTAATGGATACCATGATGTTTCTCATTATGGCGTATCACAATATGACTTCAACACTCCTCTCCTAATCTTCCAGGACTGGAACCAGACCTGGTACACACACACCCCTGAACTGAGCGACTGTTTCCAGAACACAGTGCTGGTATGGGCGCCTTGTATCTACCTGTGGCTCTGCTCGCCGTTCTACTGCCTTCATCTGTACTGCCACAGTCGAGGACGCTTGCCCCTCTCGCTGCTATGCAGTGCCAAGCTGGTGAGTGAGTTCTCGGGTCAGGTGGCGAAACCCGTGTTATGGTCAGTGTGGATTTCATGCTTCAGGACGGGTGTAGACATTACACAGACAGCCATATTAAGCATTGAAGCTCAAAGGAATAGTGATGACTGCAAATTCTAGAATCCACATTGGCTTTAAAAGCAAAGCTGGAGGGTGTTCGGTGAAAGTAAATGTGGCAGGATGGTGTCCAGGCTGGGGGACAGTTTCTGGAGACAAAGATGGCAAATTGGGACAGCAGCCCAGCACCGCAAAGCCATGTGGGCGAGAGTGACACCCTGGTGCTTGTTTGGGTTTGCTTGGCAATACACTGATTTTCGCATGTACACTAGGCTCAGTTATATGTAACTGTTTAATTGTTGATGTTTTAATTTTATTGGCCAAATTGTAGAGATCAGAGGTGTTTTCCATGTCTTAGGTCACCAAGTAAATCTAGAGCCCTTTAGGGAGGGGTATCTGAGCTTATATACAAAAGTCTAATATGGCCGCAGGTGTTCGTTCCAACCTGTCAGTGTCAAGAGCACCTCTGATTCCACCTGTTTAACCAGTCGGCCTTCATCCGCCTCTCTAGTGTTGCTCCTGATTACTTGGAAAGATCACCTGGAATCTAACCCCTTGGTGGATAATTCTGGATTCCCCCAAACACCTCCACCCCCTGCCTTAAGGGTGCTTTCTTAGAACCTTTAAAGATCACATATAGAAATGGAGGGTTTTCCTCCAAGAGAGGATTCAAGTGCTAAGAAAGCTAGGAAGCCAAGCCCAGAACACCCTTTTTTAAGCTTTTGGTTGACAAGAATTTGCAGTTCCAGCAGGGAAAGTTTCACAGAGTACATCAGAACGGGTTAAACGGCACCACTGCCGCCTACATAAACCATCCTTCCAGACATAGTACGTAACTCCTGCAGTGTACTGACTGACCAGAGTAATTTCCGGAAGCATGAGTCATACGGGTTTCTCACCCAGGTCTGATTTCCGTTCATATCTGTCTCCTATAGTTGCTGGGCTTCTTCTTGGCTTCCTTCGGCTTTGTTGAATTCTTCTACATCCTGTTGGAGCGAAACCAAGAGATCCACCGCCACTTCATCTTCCTCCTGGCCTCGGTCATACGCAGCCTCACTGTGGTAACAGATATTCCATTACGCTCGAGTGTTAACATGCCATAAATGATATGTTAAACCACCAATCTTAACCACTGCCAGGAATGATGGCATGGAAATGATGAACTGTAAATCAAAAACAGGGGAAAACATCCAGGGATTTTTTTATTTTTTTTTTCTTTAGTTCGATTTCCAGGGTGGATGCAAAACAGCCCTGACTCCTTTTCCGTTCTCTCTCGACATGCAGTATCATTTAAGACATCTTTCATCAATAACATTTCATAACAAACATTACAGCTAAATGTATTGGCTGGCCTTAGGCTAATACATCAGAAGGGTTACTAGCTAGATAGCGAACTAACTAGCGACTTTGCTTACACATTTTAATGTAAAAAAAACAAAACAAAACAAAACACTTTTTCTTTCTGTGAGGTAATATGTTTTGTCAAAAACTGTAATAAATTCACTTTTAGCTGTGAAATAGGATTTAGAGTTTTCCTAAACTCTTGATTTCCCTGAAAAAAAAAAAAAAGCCTTGCTAGCTAAGGCTAATTTGCCAAGCTGTTCTCCAGACATAAAATAGTAATTAGCATTAGCAGTTCTGAAATCTGGTCATCTCATGTTAGCAGCCTGGCTAACAAAATCTGTAAAAATCACATTATCAATCAATTCTTACATATACAGTATTTATAAATCACTGAAAATGTCAAAAACATTCCATGTTAGCACATCTTAGCTTAGCTGCATAGAATCACCAGTGAAGATTGTGAATAATATTTATGTTTGGGATGTTAGCGATCTGCTATTGTTAGCTAGCTGGCTAAGGAAATGTGGAGGAAACATAATGTATATCGTTAACTGATTTGAACACATTTTGGATAAATTTTTTCTGAGGTAAAACTTTTGATAAAGGCAAATAAGGAATAAGTTTTAGCTGTGGAACAGGTATTGGGTTATTTCTAGACTCATTTAGTGACGTCCTACTTGTATGTGGGACCCATAAGTAAGCAGGCTGAAAATTGGGTCCCATATGGGACTGTCTGTGGGTTCCATAGTGGCCTCATGTGGGTTATGTTTGGGCTACATGGGCAAAAAGTGGGTATGGGCATCTTAACTGGAGCTCACTTGGGTCACCTTGGTGCATCCCACATTGGTAAGCCCAGATGGGCCACCTATGTGGGTCATAGTTGGGTTACCAATGGGAGATGAATTCATGTGGGCAGGTGACATGGGGCCATTATGGAACCTGTGGACAATCTCATATGGGACCCATATTTCAGCCCATTTACTACCCACATGGACCCTTTATACAAGCGCTAGCTGGGATTTGGATTTAAAAAAAAACAAAACTTGCCTACTCGGTTAACTCAGCTGTGTTGCTGGGGTGACAGATAATCTACAGATAACATTACTATCAAATTAAAGACCAGAAATATTCTTCCCAACCAGAAACAGCTACATAAGCTGTATAGCATAGACAGGGGCACATTTTTCTTATTGTGGATGATTTTAAACTATTTTTTATTTCAATTTATTATTTATTTTTAAATGTGTAGGTTATTGAAGTGGGTGCACATTATACAAGGCCACAAGTAATCACTCCTGAAGGTTCTTTGCATCCAGACTAGACTCTCGCCTTATCTGTGGTCACTTCAGACACTTAAGTCAACACCGACCCGAGCTCTTGGAAAACAGATCAGCAGGTTTTAGTTCCAGTCAATACTCGCTCATCGACCGATCGTAATCTTAACTGTACAAATAGTAAAGCAAATAGCTGTAAATGTAGTCACGCTCAGGGATACAGGTCAAAAGAATTTGTTCGTAGTTGGGTGACTAATTAACTATGGGCACAAACACTGAACTACTGAAAAAACCTTGAACTACTCTTCTATTTCTTTTTTCTTTTTTTTCTTTTTTTGATGCGTTTGCTTTCTTAAGCTACCAATGATTTAAAAAAACCCTGTAAATTATAAACAGTAAACATTTTAAAATTAACTTCATGCCCCACATATAGGCCATGTGGTTTCATCTGCGTTTTTCAGACGTGATTTTCTCACGTGATTTCTTACGTAATCCATTTTTAAATGTGACCACATACAGTTTCAGGGAGTCCGTGGTGAAATCCACAAGTAAATACTATTATTTTCTGTAAGAACAGAAAGGTACAAATGATAAACCTGCTATAAATCTGCTTAACTTAACGAAGGAGGTTATTTATTATACAAGATTGTTAGCAATATTACACAAAAAGTTGTGTAAAGGCTTTGGATGCGGCGGTGCTTTGGACAAGGAAGACTCCATTATATTTTGCAGATGATCTGTATTAAATTCTGGATCCAGGAATTTTTTTAAAGACTCTTTAACATTAAATGAGGACTATACGGAGGATTGCTTGGCTTGCTGGAGGTTTGCGCACTCTGGGTGTTCTTGTTATATCTGTTATTGCTAACAAAACCAAGGAAGGTGATGCGTATAAGATTACATAAGGATTTCCTTGAACGTTTTTTACGATTTCCATATATGGACCCAAAGGCACGCCTATTGCAGCTATCAGACAGCTTTTCCACTAAAACTCCCCACACAAGCCCAAAGATGAGACTGATCAAGGCAAGTTCTGGTGCACCACCAAAAAAAAGTCTGAGTGGTTTAGAGGACCTCATCTTTTCCTCCTTCCCATGAACAGACCTGTGAGTACAGCAGCAGCGGTATTCAGGAACCTGAGCAATGCCGGTCTCAGAGCAACCTCTCTCAACACTCCCCTTTCTGATTACTAGGTAGGGATCGAGTCAGAGGTTTAACCGATGCTTTAGCTTCCTCCCACATTTCTGAGAAGGGGCCATTACGAAAGCCATTACAAGGCAGCTACTTTGAGTGAAAAAATAAACACCTATTAGCACGTTTTTGATCATACACTTACTGTTTGTAAGATAACGTGAGATGTATTTGAGCGATGAAGAGATTCCCGAAAACACTTTTCTTCATTACCCTGAGGTTGGGAGACTTTGGTTTGGTTTGGAAAAGGGTACAGTTTAGATTTGGAGGAGGCAGCATTAAGAGTAGCTTGAAGCCTGATTTTTAACCATATCTTACATAATCCAATGTTTTTCCCCCTCCTAGGAGATGCTCTGAGAAAATAAGCCTATGAAACACTATTCCCAAAACACCACAGGACATTTGGGATGAGACGAGATCACCATAAATTCAGCTGTGGAGTATTTTATTTATTTATTTATTTATTTAGGTTTTGTTTTTGTGGATCTGGCAAGTGTTCAAGTCTTTTTGGACAAAGAAAAGAAAGATAATTAAAGGCGAAATGCAGAATTGCCGATGGCCTTGTTATATGGTTTATTAGTGAGGTTTTTCCTGAACCAGCTGTCGTGGTAGACAGGGGAAATCCCATTATAAAGCTGACACAACTGGCCAAACAGAAATATAGACTCTGGTTTATTTAGGATCTAACCGGGCTCTGGTCGCTATAAAGGTTACAGTTTTTTTACACAATTTTAATCAACAGTGACCGAAAAATTATTCTGTGTCTCTTTATTAAACAGACGGTATTTGCATTTTTTTCCAGATATATCTTGTAAACTGATCCAAATCTTGTCTTGCACTAATCAACCCTCAGAAAAGAATCGCATTCAACTTGCGGTGGTATCATTTCTTTTAGTATATATAGCACAGAAACGGCACAATCTGACTGGTTCACTATCTTGGGATAATGGATATTACAGTATTATTCATTCATTCATTTTCTAAGCCACTTAATCCTATTAGGGTCGTGGAGAGGCTGGTGCATATCTCAGCTGACTTTGTGGGAGGGTGGGGTACACCCTGAACAGCTCACCATTGCAGGGCTAACACACATACTCCATTCACACTCACTCTAACACCTAGAAGCGATTTGGAAGAGCCAATAAGCCTACTGGGCATGTTTTTGGACTATGGGAAACTGGAGAACCTGGAGGAAACCCACGCAAGCACGTGGAGAACATCCAACCTCCACACAGAAATGCCCCGAGCCCGGGAATCGAACCCGGGACCTTCTTGCTGTGAGGTGAACATGCTAAGTGCCGCTGTGCCGCCCAGTTATTATTATTATTATTCATTCAAAATATTTTCTCATTTCTGATTGGTGGAAAATCATTCATGATATATATACCCACGTAAACAGTGAGTGCACACCCACTCAGAGCAGTGAGCTGCCACACATTGCGGCACGCGAAGAGCAGTTGGGGGTTAGGTGCCTTGCTCAAGGGCACTTCAGCCACTCCCCCGCCGCCACACATTTTTCCTGCTGGTTCGGGAATCGAACCAGTGACCCTTTGGTCCCAAAGCTGCTTCTCTAACCATTAGGCCATGGCTGCCCCGGTCGATAATGTCCATCATGTCTATCATGGACATTGGATAAGTTGAATAATGGTTGCAATATTAGTGCATAGATCTATCCTCATAGATATCATATAAGATAGAGGGGCTATTGCCCGTGGCAGACGGCTTCTCCTATCCGCCACCTTGGTTAGTCAGTGCAATTTACATCAAAGCACTGTGGCCCAGAGCCGTCATAACCTGTCAAAACTAGTGAATGCTAGTGAGAAAATACTGGAAGGGTGCGGCTAGCAACAAGTTGATAAGAAAAAAAAAAGATATCCAGTCTTCTAATTCCCTTTAACTTATCTAAATACTTCAACACGTGGACACTTTTGAATTTTTAGCTCATGTATAATTTTGCAGGTCTACGTTTTAATTGTGTTAGTCATACCCATACTTTTCGTCCTTTTTTTTCCACCTTTACCCATGACTCATGTTTGTTTTTTATCCATTTACGTTTAAACCACACCGTCATTCCCCCATCATGATAGCAAGGACAGTAATTCCACACCGGAGCCTGGTCCGGTTAGTAAAGCACTGTACTGTGTTTGGCAGGTGTTAGCGGTGTGTATCATCCAGTGGGAGCGAGTGCGAGGCTGTCGTTCCTCAGTGGTGCTCTTCCTGTACTGGCTGCTCAGTGTGGTGTGTTCTCTCGTTCCTCTGAGGGCCAAGATCCAGCTGGCCATCGAACAGGTGAGAGAAATGACACGCACCCCCAATCTGGGGCATCCATTTCACAGTAATGTCCTAAAACCCAGAAAGACAACATCTTCACATACGCCTGTATACACACATGTACAGTACACACACTGAGATGTATGTGCATGCATGTGCACCTGGTTTTAGCCAACATTTGACACATTCCTGGGTTATTTCTACCAGAGAATTTTCACAGCAGCTATGCTTGCAGGGTGTTTGTTTTGTTATGTGACCTGAATATATGAACCTGTTCTATGAACTGAAGTCAAGTGTGAAATTTGCTCAGAATGTGGTAACATGCAGTACATCTGATTAAACACTCACTCTCTTTTCATGGACGGAATGTCAGATTTGTGTGTAGGAATGTGCGGTTAAAGGGTCTGTGCTGGCATTTTGCGTAGTGCTATTCAAATATTTTCGATATCGCGCTCTTAGGACCGTAACCAAGTGATTACACTACATTTTTCTAAATAATGAGCTTTTTTTATTCATTTATTTATTTAGTTTAAAAAAAGATTTCTCAGTCACATGTCATCCAATGATGATATCCCAATAACGCCATGATTGCTTGCGAAAAAGTTGAGTATGAAGTTATGCAAAACTAAAATAAAAAAAAAATATTGGTAAGACATTAATAAGAGATGTGTGTGTGTGTGTGTGTGTGTTTTACTCATCCCCCCATTTCTAAAACCTGACTTCATGCTTGCACGATAAAGAAAAAAAGATGCAGAGTGAACTATTTTTGCGACCACTCAAACCAAGGCTGACCCTGTTTTGTTCTGTGGTGGGGGGAAGAATATAGTCGTAGCTTGGCATGGTGCGAACTTAGCCCCGGGAAAAATGTTTACTCTCGGCGTGCTGTTTCACAAATCTAGTGCAAAGTGCAGCTTGGACCTCACACAACATGGCACAGGCTCACCTCCTCCTGAATATGTGTTTAGAATCACATATGACTGCCACACGGAGTTGGTAAATAACACACTTATTCGGGGTCTGCTCGACCACAAACGGAGGACGCTGGCTTCCGGGACCGCGATCTATGCATTCCCAGACCGTAGCGTGACTTGGTGTGTTTACTATTCTTCTCAAACGTTATTTGTTTATTTAAAGCCGACCATTAAAGATTCTGGTTTTCAGCATAAACTGTTCAGAATAAGGTTTATGGTGTCATTAATGGCAGGGCCGCCCATCAGCCTACATTATCGCGCAAGCTTACAGTCTCAGCAGTGTGTTTTATACAAGTAGGGAATAAAACATTTTGGAAAATTATCCAATGAAAATCATGATGTTAAGACGTCAAGTTTTTCAGCTGGGGTTGGCTACAGTTGTCTCTGCAACCGAGATGGGAAATCAGTATAGATAATGGATGGAAGTTTGGAGAGATGGATTTGTGCATAAATGGATGAATGAGATTTGGATGGATGGATGAGTGGGCAGGTGGTTAGATGGGGAATGGGTGGATGGACTAATAAATCAGCAGGTGGATGGATGCATCGTGGATTGATAAGTGGGTAGGTGGGTAGTTGGATAGAGTGGATAGATGGGGGATGTGTGGACATATTGAAAAATGGATAGGTGGATGGATTGATGAGTTGGCAGGTGGATAGATGGATGGTTGATTGATAAATGGGTAGGAGGATTGATGGATGGGTGGGCAGGTAGATGGATAAGGTGGATAGATGGGGGATGTGTTGATGGATTGATAAATGGGTAGATGGATGGATAGGTGGTT
>JAQMYF010000021.1:1689286-1723110 GCA_030014195.1 Neosilurus mollespiculum | reverse complement strand
TGTTATGCATTGTGATAGTGATTGGCTGTTATTCATCACAGTGCTGATTGGCTGTTATGCATCATGATGCTGACTGGCTGCCGTGCACCATGATGCTGATTGGCTGTTATGCATTGTGATAGTGATTGGCTGTTATTCATCATAGAGCACAAAGCTGATTGGTTATTCATCATAGAGCACAAAGGTGATTGGTTAATATGGATCACAATGCTGACTGGCTGTTGTGCATCACAGTGCTGATTGGCTGCCGTGCACCATGATGCTGATTGGCTGTTATGCATTGTGATAGTGATTGGCTGTTATTCATCACAGTGCTGATTGGCTGTTATGCATCATGATGCTGACTGGTTGCCGTGCACCATGATGCTGATTGGCTGTTATGCATTGTGATAGTGATTGGCTGTTATGTATCGTGACGCTGGTTGTCGGTTAGCTATTTGGCGTGCTGACATCAAGATATGTATAGTAAGACAGTTTTTGAAAACTTTTAAGTTGCTTTTTTTTTTTTTTTTTTTTTTTTTTAACCAAAATAACACGACAACAAATTTAAATTCTTAATAAACAGTATTTTTGGCAATGTTTTAACTGATGTTTTCAGATAATGTGGTTTGAACTTTTAAAACATCATCGGAATGTTTAAATAATTATGAACAGAAAAGAAAAAGCCCATAATAATCTCATGGGGAACTCCCCGTTTAACTGTATATCATGTCTGTATGTTATTAAGCAGCTGTCAATGTACACAAAGCTTTTATTTTGGCAGATAAAATTTGGTATGGTCGTGCAACAGCTTGTTGATGTTCATTTGCCAACAGCATCTAAATTTCATTGCCATGTGGCAGCATCGCTCCACTTCCTGTTCGTTTTGCGAGCATTAAAGAGAGAAAGACAGGAAGAGAGAGAAAGAGAGAGAGAGAGAGAGAGAGAGCAATTAGAGACGCAATGCAGCAGCCCATGTGAGACTGTGGTTTCAACACAAACGTCTATTTTTGTGAAATGCAAACACATTTCATCCCAGTGAACTTTCAGCGTATTTGCAGACAGCTCATGAAAACTGCTATTTCGAAGATGACGTTAATTAAACTGTAGGTAATTGAGGAGAAACTTTGATTCCACATGCTGGCAAGACAGGAAGTGTACTTTCTCAGACACCTTAATAGTTCCCATACGCTTGATCAGCATTTACATGTACGCTTTGCACAAAAGTGTGTATGTGTGTGTGTGTGTGTGTGTGTGTGTGTGTGTGTGTGTGTGCTGGGGGGTGTGGACACTGCTACTGTGTAAACACCAGACGGTGTATTATAGAGGACTTGTTCTTCATGTTTCTGTTGCTTTCTGTTTTTTATGCTCCTCAGATGAAGAAGGTGTTGTGGTAGAGAACGGGACTTTCAGTTGGTCTAAAGATGGCGCTCCTTGTCTGAAAAGGTACAACGATAGAATATGTAAAGAATTAAACACCCATGGTATGATAACGTTTATAATACTTAATAACGTGGAGACACTTGTATTATTCAGAAGTTATTACATGGCTTATTGGAATACTCGATTCCGATTGGTCAGTTATGGTACTCAACGGCCTGTTATTTGTTAATAATCCTAACAGTAAAGTAAAACAGATCGTTTCTTTGAGGGCGCCATTAGCTGGTTAGATTTCTAAATCAATATTTTGTAAATAGCCGTATAGTAAGTGGGTTTATGTACAGTGCGTGGGTCATTATCGCAAAATAGCTAAGGTAATCCAAGACCCGGGCGGCACAGTGGTGTGGTGGTGTTGCAGAAGAAGGTCCTCGGTTCGAGTCCCGGCCTCGGCGAAGGTGTTTCTGTGTGGAGTTTGCATGTTCTCCCTGTGCTAGCATGGGTTTTTTCCTGGTAGTCTGGTTTCCTCCAACAGTTCAAACACATGCACATTAGGCTAAGTAAGCTGTTCCAAATTGCCCTAGTCGTGAGAGTAAGTGTGAATGGTTGTGTGTGTGTTGCTGGGCAATGGTCTGGCAAGACTTTCATGTTGTACTCCTCCTTCTCCCAGAGTTGGCTAAGATAGGCTCGAGCCTTCCCGTGAGCGACCCTAGTAGGATTGGCAGATTCAGCAAATTAATGAATGAACATACACTGCAATTCCAGTGTTGGAAAGTTACAGCTTTACCTTTGATTGTTAAATGTGTCCTTGCACATTCACTTTCATGCCCATCCCCAGACCGACCACATTAATACAAAGCTGTGTTTCGCCCTGCAGTTGGAACTACGCTATTATTATATAGGTTTAGAGAGTTAATTCTGCTTTCGGTAATTAGCAGCGGTGTGTAAATATACATGTGGTATTTCCAGGATCACTGTGAGAGTTCCTCGCGGTGCGTTGGTCGCTGTCGTTGGTCATGTTGGCAGCGGGAAGTCTTCCTTGCTTTCTGCGATGCTTGGAGAGACCGAGAGAAGAAGTGGTAGCGTTTCTATCAAGGTAACAATCAATAAATGACGCAATGACTTGAAGATTTTATAATTCTTGTTACGTCTTGGTGAATCTTGGAGACATTATATGGACTCTTTTTAGGGATCAGTGGCTTACGTCCCTCAGCAGGCCTGGATCCAAAACGCTACGCTGCAGGACAACATCCTGTTTGGTAGAGAGAAGAAGAAGAGCTGGTACCAGCGTGTGGTGGAGGCTTGCGCTTTGTTGCCTGACCTTGACATCCTGCCAGCAGGAGACGCCACTGAAATCGGCGAGAAGGTGCTCATGAACCCGTGAAGAAAAAACTTTTCAACTTAAAGCTAGTAAATGCTGACAAACAGCGAATTTTGGGTTTCGTCAGGGTTTGTAAAGGGTTGCTTAACAGCTTCCTAACAGTTTTTAGGGCCGCAAACAGTTGTAACATGGGTCACTAAAGTTTTTTTGGTTCATCAAGTAGTGAACACAGTGCTGGGGAGGGTTTGCTCACCTGTTTTTATAGCAATAGGTCCATCGATTAGTCTTCTGCGGCAGGATAGACAAAGCAATTCTTCTGAGAGTTGGCAAAAAGGGCCCAGACACTCCCAAACAGTAGGAACTAGTTGCTAACACTGGTCACGAAACCTGTCGCTAACATTTGCTAACAGTCACTAATGCACTGTCTTTCGCAAACACTTTCACAAACATTCGTGCGAATGTTGTTAATTGTCGCTAAATGTCGCTAGTGACAGAGGCAAACCCTGATTTTCATCAATATTTGTCAGAAAAGTTGGAGAATCCAAAATTCGTTACGTTCATCAGCATTCTCCGCTCCGTGAGATACAGGCATAAACGAGAAACCATAGGGTTCCTAAAGGGTTACTCGGATAGTTAAGTGTTTTTAATAAAAGTTTTTTTATTTGCAGGTTTGACAGAGAAATAAACCAAATAAAAGTTGAGTTTTAGTTCTACAGTAGTGTATTTAAATTCCTGAACTGTTTACAGGGTTTAAATCTGTCCGGAGGTCAGAAGCAGAGAGTGAGTCTGGCTCGAGCCGTCTACAGGAAAGCTGATCTCTATTTGCTGGATGATCCTCTCTCTGCTGTGGATGCCCACGTTGGTCAACACATCTTTGATAAAGTGATAGGGCCCAAGGGTGTACTGAGAGACAAGGTGAATGAATTCCTTCTTCTTTACTTCTTCACCACTTTTTTTTTGAACATCAACAAATGTGACGACTGTATGTGAGCAAACATGAGCGCCGAACGTTTTGCATGCATCAGTTTTGACATGGAGTCAGACATAACACACTATAGACAAAGAAATGCTCAAACACACTTCTAAAAAAGCTCCCTGAGCACTTGGCTGGCACTGCAGTCTACTATAAAGGTTTATATTGTTCTCTTTTTGGCAGACTCGCATCCTGGTGACCCACGGGACAAGCTTCCTGCCCCAGGCGGATCTGATCCTGGTGCTGGTTGAAGGAGAGATCACGGAAAGCGGCTCCTACCAGGAGCTGCTGAATCGTAACGGAGCCTTTGCAGAGTTCATCCACACTTTCGCTAGCTCTGAGAGGAAGGAGAGCTCCACACAGAGAGGTACATCAAGCACTTTCAGAGTGTCAAAAATACTACATCGATACCAATACTGGTACTGATTAAACGATAAGGCTGTGGGGGCTCAGTGGTTAACGCTTACGGTTACTGATCCGAAAGGTCAGGGATTCATTTCCCAGTACCACCATGCTGCTACAGTAGGGCCCTTCAGCAAGGCCCTTAACCCTCAACTGCTAAGTTGTATACAAAAAAAAAAGACAAATGTTCTGAGCGTCTGCCAAACGTTGTAAATGTAGAAAAATAGTACTGGTCGGACCCTTTTGGTCAAATTGCCCAGATTTCAATTATGTCAAATGAGGAACACGTTTGCTTCTTGGTTTCAGGTTCCAGAAAGTCCTGCTCGAGACTCAGCGTAACAGATTTCATGCCGTTCTCCAGGGACCTCTCTCAGGAGCAACTTATTGGGTGAGTATACTCAAAAAAATACTGGTACTAGTCCTGTCTACCCTTATCTCCAAAGGGCTTAAGGTTACTCATCCCAGCCAACGATCTACTGAAGGTCAATATTACCTGATATTGACCACCAGGTGGATGAAACATGGTGGCCATATTTCCTAAACAGAATCCTTGCATCCGTATCTAATTGGCTGCTTCTACCCATACACTGCATCCTTGTTTCCATCATCTTTACATCTTGGTACTTCCTGCCAAGTAAACATGGACGATGTGAGGAGGTGGAATGGAGGAAATGTGTTTGAAGACAATTGAGACGTCATTTCTGCTGTAGCGTCAAGTGCCAAAAATGATGCCGGCAAAGCTGGACCGGCAGCATAAAAGCAGTCAACATCATGTAAGGGGCGTGGTAATTATGCAGTGGTATGCAGCTCTTCCAGGAAGGCTGCTCTCGTGTATCTTCTCTCGTCGCTCCTCATTCAAATAAGAGAATTGGGTCGGCTGGCAAAGATGCCCGATCAGAAGAACCTCTGGTTCAAATGTTGAAAGAGGAGTGCCAAATCTGGTTTTTGGGATGCACCCATAGAGATATTTATTAGGCTTCATTAGGTGAAATTTGTATCGTGTGTTGACCATGATAAAAAAAAAAAAAACATTTACAACCAGTAATCCTTCTTCTCTTTTCCTTAGGGGTGACACAAACAGTGTCACTATTCAGAGTGTCGACCCTGATATTGAGCAGGAACCAATTCCTGAAGACCTGGGGAAACTGACTGAAGTGGACAAGGCTCGGATCGGCAGGGTGAGTGTCATGTAGCTCAAGGATAAAAATTACAATTAGCCCTTTCAGCTTTCAGCGAGATTACCAATAAACAATGCATTGTTGCCGTATTGAATCTAATTTTATTGGCATTTCTCAGATTTCTGTCTTCGTCTACTTTTCCAGGTGAAACTGGAGATGTACGTCGAGTACTTCCACACCATTGGTTTGGCTCTGATTGTGCCCATTCTGTTCCTCTACGCCTTCCAGCAGGGTGCTTCTCTAGCATACAACTACTGGCTCAGTATGTGGGCTGACGAGCCCATCATCAACGGTACCCAGCTCAACACTGACATGAAGCTGGGAGTCTATGGAGCGCTTGGGTTTGCACAAGGTATTTAAAAAGTTTCAAACTTTAATTTACCGGTGGAATCAGTCCACTTTACTAGTAATCAGATGCCTCAAGAAATATTTTTTCATTCATTTGCCGAAGTGCTTATCCCTGCTGGGGTGAAGGGGAGGTTGGAGCCTCTCCCAGCCGACTCTGGGCGAAGGTGGGGTACACCCTGAACAGCTTGCCAGTTCATCACAGGGCCAACACACACACAACCATTCAGACTCACTCTAACACCGAGGGTCACTTTGGAGCAGCCAGTTAGCCTAATATGCATGTCTTAGGACTGTGAGAGGAAACTGGAGAATCCGGAGGAAACCCATACAAGCATGGGGAGAACATGCAAACCCCACATAGAAACGCCCTCGTAAAGCCTGGGACCTTGTTGCAGTGAGGAGGACGTGCTAACCACTACGCTACTATGTCACCCCTTGTGAAACAAGCTTGAGAGTCCAGTTGCATTGACTTGCTGGGGAGTGAGCAAACTGAACCAAAAAACAAAACGCTCTTTATCGAACTGTACGTTCAGTTTAAATTTGCACCGATCCAGCATCGGTATACTCTATCCTTGATGTTTTGCCATGTCCCACTGTTTTTCATTCCAGGCATAGCCATTTTTGGCACCACAGTGGCCATCTCTATTGGGGGAATCATAGCGTCTCGCCAGTTACACCTGGACCTGCTGAAAAATGTCCTCCACTCACCCATGTCCTTCTTCGAATCCACCCCCAGCGGCAATCTGCTAAATCGCTTCGCCAAGGAAATCGATGCGATCGACTGCATGATACCTGACGGCCTTAAGATGATGTTGGGCTATTTATTCAAGCTGATGGAGGTGTGCATCATCGTCCTGCTTGCCACACCTTTCGCCGCTGTCATCATTCTTCCTCTGGCATTGCTATATGCCTTTGTGCAGGTAAACTAAAAACATTGGATTTTTTTTTTTTTTACAGAATGCATAAATTTGACTGGATTTGAATTTTTTTCTTCATCTTTCTCCCGTGCTCACTGTAGAGTTTCTATGTGGCCACGTCATGCCAGCTTAGGCGTTTGGAGTCCGTGAGCCGATCTCCGATCTACACTCACTTTAACGAGACAGTGCAAGGTGCCAGTGTGATCCGGGCTTTCGGTGAACAAACACGCTTCATAACGCAGGCCAATCACAGGGTGGATCACAACCAGACTGCCTACTTTCCCCGGTTTGTTGCAACTAGGTAAGACACCCTGCTGTAACCAGGTAGTTCCTTACATATTGAGATATTTGCCTGTGGCAGTACGGAGGCGTAGTATTTAGCCTCACAGCAAGAAGGTCCTGGGTTCGAGTCCTGAGCTTGGCAAGTGTGTTGCACACTAAGTTTGCATGTTCTCCTTGTGCCTGCATGAGTTTCCATCGGGTACTCTGATTTCCTTCTATAGTCCAAGCACATGCACATTAGGCTAATTGCCCCTAGGGGTGAGTGACATCACAAAAGTGCATGCAGATTTTCAAAATGGCGACCAAAGGGTTTATCCATTTCCTATAGTGCCCCATACTCAGGCACCGTTCTTGAATTACTTGAGATAAAAGATATTCCATCTCATCCTCTGACAATAGCAACCCTATCACTGGCATCTTGAAAGTAGAAACAGGAAGTCATGTGACAAGTTGAACCAATCACGTCACTGGGCTTGGAGTGCGACAAGCAGCTAGCTTCCATACCTTTTTCCATCCCTCAGTTAAAGGAGCCCATTCACTAGTGAATATCCAATGTGTTTTATCTTCCGTTATCAGTACCTTTGGGCTGAATATAAAGGTTTCATGGTGAAATCACCCTAGTTCATGGGCTTAGTCGCCTGTTTTACATCTTGTTTTGGTCCTGCGTTTGTTTAAAATAACAAGACGCTTGACCGGAAGGAAGATCCCGAGCATACGCAATAGCTTGGTGGTGCAACACCAATTCGTAGAAAGTGGAAAAGTCTGAGATCAAGTGTTAAGAAACAGAGAAGGTATAGAATTTCAAGAGAAATAAAAAGTTATTAATGTTTAATAATATAATCATGCCTGTTGCAAGGAGTCATTGACACGAAAGACATAGTGGCCGAGTGCATTTTATTTCAGAGAGATATCCCTGTAGTTCATGATTATTTAATATGCCTGGGAAGTGAATGTGCTCCTTGAACCACTGAGCAGCAACCGACACGAGTGATTTGGCTCCTGTAAACCACCACATCATCATTTGAGGACCAGGGGATTAGTTCTCTGGACTGCTTCCAGGCTTGAAAACAGCTTTCGCACTTCAGCAAACATACTGAACTCCCCGGCTCTGAATCTGGAAAACCCCACAAGTCTCGGAGTTTCCACTGTTGAGCTCTTTAAGAAAGCCATTGACCCCTGATGTACAGATTCTTGGAATGGATTCTGCCACTCTTCGGTTACAAAATAGTCTTTGGATTCAAATTAGTAGTTGATGAGTAATTGGAAGGGTCAAATCCAAGGACTACAAGGGAACCACTGTTGAGCCACCGAGCAAAACTCTTGAGCCTGAAACGCTATCCATGGACTGCATCCTGTCTCAATCTTCTTCCTCTAGAACGATCTAAACAAACGCTATATTTCCTTCCTATGCTGTGCTCTGGCTCTCACCAGCACCATGACATTCTGAGGTTACAGATGGGGAAAAATGCCAAGGTGGCTGTATGGAATAACACAGTGTCCTCCTGAAAGCATAGGCTGCTATTTGTTTGCAAACGTTGTGCATGGACATTTGAAACTAGTCCCAGAACAAACGCCACAGCGGTCTTGTAAAGGTCAGCAGAGTTGACAGAGTGGGGTTCTTTTTGCCCTTTCTGTGCAAACGTCACAGCTGTTAATGTCACATTCTTTCAAATAAGGCTTGCTTTTAAAAATAAATTAATTAATTAATAAATTAATAAATTAATACTACAATAAGACTTGACAAGTGCTTATTGGCTCCTCCACAGGTGGCTCGCCGTGAACCTGGAGTTCCTGGGTAACGGTGTCGTTCTTGCCGCCGCAATTCTCTCTGTGATGGGCAAAGACACTCTGAGTCCTGGGATTGTTGGCCTGGCAGTGTCTCACTCACTCCAGGTGAGAGTTATTACTGAATTTTTGCAATCATAACACTGGAATCCCCTGGAGCCATGACTCTATCCTTCTTTCCACTCTTGCAAGGACCTGCAGTCTTGTATGCTGTCTGACCTCAAAAAGAATCCTAAAGTCTTGCAAAATGATCTCTGGATTGAATAAGACTTCATTTGTTGTTGTTGTTGTTTTTTTTTAAATGAAAAGAAAACCGGAGACCTTTAATCCACTCTTATCTTCTCCAAATCCCAAACCGCCTGCACAGATTTGAACTAAGCTGCATTTGTTTATGTTTCAGGTGACCGGCATCCTCAGCTGGATTGTGCGGTCATGGACGGATGTAGAGAACAACATCGTGTCAGTTGAGAGAGTCAAAGAGTACGCAGACACACCCAAAGAGGTGAACAATGTGGCTCACTTCCGCTGTGTTTCAATAAAAACAGTTCTGGCATTAGTTCTATATGCACATCACGGCTTTCTATTAATTTCAACCCCAGTTCCTAAAACATTGGGACGCTTTTAATTAAAATGTAAATTAAAACAGAATGCTACAAGGTCCAAATCCTATAAACCGGTGTTTTATTCCCAGTATAACATAGAAAACATATCAAATGGTGAAAGTGAGACACTTTCAGTGTTCATTCATTCCACTTAATATTAATAAGGGTCGCCGGGAGGCTGGCACCCTTCTCAGCTGACTCTGGGCGAAGGCACCCTGGGGCGATTTGGAACCGCCAGTCAGCCTACTGTGCATGTTTTTGGACTGTGGGAGGAAAACGGAGTACCCAGAGGAAACCCAGACAAGCACCGGAAGAACATGCAAACTCCACACAGAAACGCCCGAGCCCGGGAATCAAACCCAGGACCTTCTTGCTGTCAGGCGGACGTGATAACCACTGCACTGCCTGACATTTTACCAGTTCAGGAAAAATATTACCTCATTATGAATTATGAAAATTATGAAAGTTGGGATGGGGCAACAAAAGCCTGGAAAAGTAAGTCGTACTTAAAAGAAACAGCTCCGAGTTGCCCGTAGTTGAGTGTAAATGGTTGTATGTGTGTTGGCCGTGCAATGGTCTGACGAGCTGTTCAGGGTGTACCCCACCTTCACTCAGAGTCGGCTGGGATAGGTGTCAGCCTCCGTGCAATTCTAATTAGGATTAAGTCGCTTATAATGAATGAATGAATGAATGAAATGTTAGATGAGCATCTTATATTTTCTCTTTGCAGGCTGCATGGAGCTCCGATATTTCGCTCCCACTTGCATGGCCTCAAACAGGAACCATAGCGTTCCAGGATTATGGGCTGCAGTACCGTAAAGGTCTTGAGCTTGCTTTGAAAGGGATCTCACTAAATATCCAGGAAAGAGAGAAGGTAATAAAAAAAAAAGGGTAGAAAAATGCTGCTCTGTTTAATGCATCATTTACAATATGACATTTTTGATTCAACTTTAAATCCCACCGTCCTGCTTGCAGATCGGCATCGTAGGAAGAACCGGTGCTGGGAAGTCGTCACTGGCCCTGGGAATCTTCCGCATCTTGGAGGCGGCGAAAGGAGAGATTTACATTGATGGGGTGAACATTGCTAAGCTTGGCCTTCATGACCTGAGATCCCGCATCACCATCATTCCACAGGTGAGTGCCAACATGTACCTCAAGTCATTTTAATACAAAAATATCTAAATAATGAGATTAGCTTTAGCAATTAGCATTCCGTTTGAAAGGCTTCTGGTTGGCTCCTACAGGATCCTGTCCTGTTTTCCGGATCCTTGCGTATGAACCTGGATCCGTTCGACGCCTACTCGGACGAGGAAGTCTGGAGCGCCTTAGAACTGGCACATCTGAAGCACTTTGTCTCCGGGTTGCCTGAGAAACTTAATTATGAGTGCTCAGAAGGAGGAGAAAACCTCAGGTGAGAACACTGAGCTTCATCAGCACCAACTAGCAACTGAAGAATATTGAATATATAACTGCTAACGAGGTGGCATGGTGGTGTAGTGGTAAGATAAAAGACAGATCCTTACAGAAAGAAGGTCCTGGGTTCGAGTCCCGAACCCAGGTGGAGTCTGGATTCTGTGTGGAGTTTGCATGTTTTCACCGTGCTTGCAGGGTTTCCTCCTGGTACTCCGGTTTCCTCCCGCAGTACAAAGACACACACATTAGGCTAACTGGATATTTTCACTTGCCCCTAGGTATGAGTGCGAATGGTTGTGTGTTGCCCTGTGTCAGAGCTGTTCAGGGTGTAACCCTGTCTTTGCCCAGAGTCGGCTGAGATAGGCTCCAGCCTCCCCGCAACCCTAATAGGATTAAACAGTTTGGTGATAATTGATTGTTTATTGATAATTTTGAGGATCACTATTTTCCGTCCTACAGTCTCGGCCAGAGGCAGCTAGTATGTCTGGCGAGGGCTCTCCTCCGCAAGACGAAGATCCTGGTTCTGGATGAAGCCACAGCGGCAGTGGACCTGGAAACAGACACGCTAATCCAGTCCACCATCCGTAGCCAGTTTGAGGACTGCACGGTGCTCACCATCGCACACAGACTCAACACCATCATGGACTACACCAAGTAAGTGTTCACAGTATGCAAGCTAGAGCGATGTCATCGAAGAGGAACACATTATTCACAACGAACAACAAAGTGTGTGAATGGAATGGAGAGCTAATGGTACGTTTCCACTGCAGTGTATTTCGCTTTCCCATTCCGGTTATTTGGGGGTAAAATGAGCTGTCTGGGCAGAATAGAAGCGAATTTCGCAAAGCAAATGAAATTGCAGTGACAAATTCTCAACTTTATGCAACTGAGAATCATGTAAGAACCAATCAGATCAGCCTGCGATGTCTGGAACAGGAAAAGTCACTCAGGACTCCATCGGCTACTTCCAGTACTCGAAAATAGCTTTGGCTGCTCTAGTTGCTAGTTTGGCGTAGCGCTAACTTAAGTTTTTGTACTCATGCATGGGGGTTGACTGGATTTTGTATCCAATCGAACCAGGAAGTAAGTATTACATTATGATAACTCGTTCTTTTGGCTTCCTGTGAACAAATGTAGACGAGATGAAAAAAATAATCATGTGTAAGATTAAAACAGAGCTAATTTATTAATTTATAACAACAGAGATATTAAATAATTTCCCTTGCAGATTAATAAAGTAGAGCAAAAAAAAAAAAACGATCCCGAGAAGCAATACAGCAGCCACTCCAGCAAACCTCTACGATGGCAGAAACCACCAGAAATAATCAAGGGAGTCGCAGAAAACCACTGGTAACATCCGTGGGATTCCCGCACTAGATATAAAAGTAGTACCAGTTCCAATGTACCCATGATGCAATGCCCAAACCACCTGAGATATATTTAGACAAAGATTGTTTAGGGGTACATCAAGACGCCGGAGGCTGAAAGCAACAGGTTGCATTAAAACATCCTGGGTTCGAGTTCCGGGCTTCACGAGGGCGTTTTTGTGTGGGTTTCCTCTGGGTATTCCGGTTTCCTCCTACAGTCCAAAGACATGCACATTTAAGCCAATCGGCTGTTCCAAATTGCTCCTAGGTGAGAGTGTGATTGGTTGGGCAATGGACTAGCGAGCTGTTCAGGGTGTGTCCTGCCTTGGCCCAGAGTCAGCTGTGATAGGCTCCAGCCTCCCTGTAATCCTAGAGCGATTAAGTGATTCAGCAAATGAATGAATGTTGTGTTGATTGGGCCTAAAATTTGTCCTGCTGTTTCTAATACTTTCAATAAGGGGCGTCAGGGCCACTAGTGGAAACAGTCTGTCTGGCACCCCGTGTTCGTTTCTTTTAAAGCTTTCCAGGAGAGTTTACAGGGCATCTGGTTGAGATTAGAAATACAGCAGTTATACCTTTAAAAAAGATACAAAAACAAGGATTGATAATGTTGTGTTGCTCCCCTGCAGGGTTCTTGTAATGGATAAAGGGCACATAGTGGAGATGGACTCCCCGACTAACCTGATAGCGCAGAGAGGCCAGTTTTATCGGATGTGCCGAGAAGCCAGGTTGGTGTAAACGTGTGCTCTGAAACTGTGCTCTGAACCAGTTTTTTAGCCCACTGGCGCAACCTTGTGGTGGACATCAAGCATCAGTCACACCAGGGAGCACCCCGCCCTGCTGGCCAGTGTCATAATTCAATGAAAAAGAAGAAAAAAAAAAGAAAGAAAAAAAGAAAAACTAAAAAGCAACATGGTGTTTCCTTAAATAAGAAGGGTAATGATTTCCAGAAATTCCAAGCGTGTTTTTTTTTTTTTTGTATCGAGAAAAGCACAGTCTATTATTCAATGAAGCTAAAAAACTTATAAACTCAGGTGAGGACACCAGAACTGTAGGTATGAGCGCTTTGGAACTGGAAGATCTCTCGGTTCTTGGCTTGTTTCGTGCCAGCGTAGGATCTGATGAGCCTTGAGCTGGAGGAAAGGATGTGTAAATAACTTGTACATAATCAGAGACAAGAGGCACCGTGTCTGGTCCAAGCCGCGCCAAATCACGTCAAGATTTCCAGTACATCAACAACGTGAAAGCACTCCCACGTCCTTTTAACGAAGGGAACATACAGGGCTACGTTAACAGTGCTTCTGTGTACAAGCCCGGGTGCGAGTGTGTGTGTGTGTGTGTGTGTGGGGGGGGGCCAGTTTACCGACAGGGAACTGAAACAAACACTCCCGTCTGCAGGAAATGCTCTTCAAAGTGGCTCTAAATTGAGAGCCTCCCACTCGGAAGCCATTTCAGTGTTTTTAACGAGGGCGTCTAGGAGGAACCTGGTCTGGAAGCCCAAGTATGTTGCAGCGCCTGTTTATTTCCAGCAAAATAAACATACAAAAAGCACAATGAAGATTTCGCAAGAAGAATTTCTTGTGACAAGATGCAAGATTTGTAACAATTACAAATATTCGTGATCGAAGGAACCGGAAGGGGCGCGCAATCCTGTTCCTGGTGATCTACCTTCTTGAAGACGTTCACGCCAACCCGAATTATGCTCACCTGACCATCCAGTCAAGACTTGGAAATGAAGACTTATGTGATGAATGGATTTGTCAGATGGGCCCCATTAAGGTCGGAGTTAAAATCTTCAGGAAGGTAGATCACCAGGAACAGGATTGGGCGTCCCTGGGCGGCAGGATTGATTTCATTTAGCAATTTTTGCACTTAAAGTGAAAAATAAAATAAATTCCATCAATCAGAATTCTTGTACACGGTAGATAGAAGCAGTTACTGTAACTTAGTACAGAATTCACTTAAACACATTACAACACTATGCAATGATGGAAGTTCAGGTGCCTGTTTATTTATACATGTGCTGTTTTATATTTGTTCATGTATTAAAGTTTGTATGTATTTTTTTCATCTGTAAATGGAAAATTAAACTTTTTTTGAATAACAACCTGCTGGAGTATTTGAAACTTATAGTACTCACACAGACAAAGCACTGGCGAGAAATCTGAGTACCAAACTATATTTATTGTATACAGTAGTAAAGGACAACAAATAATGTACAAATCAGTACATAAAAAATAATAATGAGACCACGTGGACGCTGATTCAGTCCCAACCCTTATGGACGCCAGACTGTACGGGGAACGATTAAGACTACGCGTCTTCAGGGTGACGGACGTCCGTTACAGAACAGAGTGATGACTTGTTGCCTTTGAAAAGATGACAGGGATGACATGGAGGGGAAATAAGGAGTTTCAGATTAAGAATAAAAACATGAACTAATCCGGGATACATTTGGGGATCTGGTCTGAGGAGAGACCGAAGTTCCCTGTAATCTCTGTATTTGGACCAAATAATGTTGGATGGGCGTCCTTTCAGCTAACAAACATGACATGGATTAAAAATAGAATTAAAGCTGCACAAGACAGAGGGAGGGGAAAAAACCCTTGAAACAGATCAGGTCTCCTCATAACTTGGCAGATTTCATACTGAAGGGAATGGACTGTTTTATTTATCAGGATAAGGAAACCCGGGGCTCGGCTTTCTCAAGAAAAAAACGGGCCTTCTGTTCAGATAGCGGCGGCCATTTTGGACCTTACAGCAGCCATCTTGGATTCGCCTCTTAGCCACATGGTATCTTTAAATATTGGGGAAGAAAAGGAAGAACAAAAAGAAAAGAATGACAGTCCAAACCCTATGAAAACTAGGGAGGACATCCAAACCAACATGAGAAAAAAAAAAAAATAATAGAGTAAATAAACAGCACAGTTAAACATTTTTTGGGGATCAAGTCAAATAAAACAGCTGAGGGAGAGCCCCGCTGTGTGGAGGAGGTTTAGCGATGGCCGCCTGTTTGTTGTTGAAATACGTCGATAGTGTCCTCGTCTTCCATCTCCAACTACCAAATGAGAGAAAGGTTTGTTAAGATTGGTGTCATTTTCTATTTTATTTTATTTAATGATGCCAACGTTACCAGGTAACGGCTCTACAACATACTTTGGCTAGTATGCTAGCACGTATAACTGATACAATCAAAGCGTGTGCTAGCACATGAACAATTTCCTCAGGGATAATTTCAACCAATAACAAACTTGCAACTTGTTATAAGTAACTTCAATGTGTTTACGCTATTAAAAAAAAAAAAAGAAAGAAAGAAAAGAAAGGGAAAAAAGTGCCACATCATGGTAAAAATCTAGCATTAGTAGGAAAACAAGCTACATCCTTCCAAGCATGTGTTTTCGTTTTAAATGTCTCAGGTCCCAATGTTTCTAAACAACAAGATGAAATATTTTAATCGCACTTTTTTGAGAAAACTGTAAACGCGAACCAATTACAAGTAGGAACCAACGTTTTAGCGAGGAACTGAAAACATAACGGACCTCACACACACACCAGACCAAGGAATCCCCGAATGAAAGAGTCACTCATTTGGATTTGTTGCTTTATCATGTCACATTTAAAAGTATAAATCCAAATCCAGCTGTTGTGCTGGAACGGAAATGGATTACACAGAAAACTAGCTTCGCTTCCTTTATCACTGGAGTGAACACATGGATGCAGGTTAGAAGAAACTCACCTGTGCTGGCGTATCCGTTTCGTTTATCGGCTGTCCATCAAACCTAAACCTAATCTGTCTTATCGACAAGCCCTGCAAGAAACAGGATGAGAAGGGTCAGTGCAAAAACAGCCTTCATGTTAACATTGAGGGTTTTACAGGATCTACTGGGCAATAATTTTTACATGGCCCACTTTGGGATGATCCGGTTTGTGGATGCCAAGATTTAATTTCGGGAATTTTCCACAGAGTAACAAACAGAAGGAAAAAAACCAGCGTGAAGAAATAATGTAAATGTAAATAAGTTTTTCCTTTTTATAAATAAATAAAAGGTAAGTACAATCTTTTTTTAGCTGATATTTCTGTAAAAACGAGACCACGAGCAATAAATAACTTGACATATAACTTACAAGTACAACATGTTAGCTATGATTGACTGTTTTTTGTCAAAAAGTTATGTAAATATGCAATGAACTTTCAAAATATTTGTTAAACAGCCTTTTTACTTGCAAACAAAAAGGAATTTAATGTTTTCGAACCCAGCATTTAGCAGATGGCAATAGATTCCTACATGAACTTTGTGAAATCGTGTTGTGCCGAACAGTTTTCAAAGACTGAAGGAGCACTGAAGGAGTCCTAGTTAACTGGGAAAAAAAACCCCTAATTTCTGTTAGCCTTCATAAAGCAAATTTGCATTTATACAAATGATTACATTCTGTTTGATAACACCTTTAAATGTTACTTGGGCTTCAAACAACCTCTCTAACACTGTGTGAGGATGACGTCATGGGAACAGCTATAAGAAAGATGAGTTTATTCTTCTATAAATATATTCACAGTTAGTTTTATTACCTCATTTCTGAATGATACAACTTTAGCTAGATATAACCATGTTACATTATCAGATAGCATTTAGTTATGATGCCTTACACCAAAAGGTATGCAGCATAAACTAAAAGGTATGCACCGTGTGGGGCTGGCGGTTAGGGTGCCGGGCTCACGATCGAGAGATCAAATCCCTGTTGGACCCCCGAGCAAAATCTTAACCACAAGTGTGCCTCTGTTCACCCAGCAATATAAATGGGTACCAGTAAAAATATACTGGGAAGGTAACCTGCGATGGACCAGCGTCCCACTCCTAGTCGCTTCACGCTACAGAATAAGCACCGGCCTGATGAGCCTCTAGGCTCGGGTGTAAAAGCACTCTTTACTCTAAAAAGTCAGTGATAGTTTACTATAGTTTTATTCATATCCACATTCCCAGGTGAACTACGGACAAAAAGCACATAAACAAGTAAGGGTACAAGTTCAGTACCATCACTTTCATGCAAAGTGAAACTAAAAAGGCTTCTCAGTCGCCTCACTCCTGAAAGCGCAGGCACAATCATTTCGAGGACGTCACCTGTCTTTCGCAGTACGCCTTCATTAACTTGCTGAGCGGTGTGTGCCTCTTGATTTTGAACTGGACCACGGATCCGTCCTGTCCAGCCACCTTCAGGTTGATGTGGTCATTCTCAGTCTTCACTCCCTCCTAAAAAACACAAAACACACACCTTAAATGAGTCCAAACACGCTGTGGAATGAAGAAACAGAGTCCCCATGGACGTACAGTTCACAAAACAGCTTGTATTTACAGATAGACCCAAATCTGGAGGAGGATTTTGTTGATTTCTGGGTGTCTTTATTGAGAGGCTTGCTGTGCGCCTGCATGCCGGTTTTTGCGCAACTTACGTTAAGCAATATTTTCTTTACCCCGGAAATCCTCGGATTAATGAGGTTAGTATATATTTTGTTTAATTAGTTCCAGAAAATATAACCAACCCAGGTCGAGCACATGTCGCGCTAACCACTCGACACGCATCATGTCGTGTTGATGAGACGATGCGCTGTTTGCGTAGGGTACGCCGCGCCATTTTCGCAGCTCGTCTGGCGCAGCAAAAAGCAGCCGTTATGAAATAAACGCAAACGCGCACTCCTGGTTGTGGTTTCAAGCAACCACACACACCACAGACGTCAGTTCTTGACGAGTTCAACTGCATGTGAGGATTAAACGCGCTGGTTATCGGCTCGTTATGGCGCGCTCGGGCTTGCGGCATTTGTTACGCCACTTGCGTAACGTGGCCGAAAAGCGCCACTTCGCTTTCACAAAGGAAAAAACCGCAAAGGAAAGACGGCTTGGGGGGGGGGTCGCGCCAGAACCAAACATCACAGGTTCGCTTCGAATCGTTTCACTCAGCGTGTTATTGTTAAACCGACGTTAACACCAATCATACGTAGAAAAAACGAAACGCGGAAAAAAACAGTACATTGATTGCACGCCGGCGTCCATTTCTCCCGCACAAAATGCGCAATCTGCCATCTACAGCGAGGCTGCGCAAATGAAGCGCAAAATAAAAACATACCGCGGCCTGCAAACCTTCAGCCTGGATATAACTAAAAAAGAAATACACAGCTCACCTTGGGCTTATCCTCGGACATTTTTGCCAGATGAAGAAAATGATGGATTCGCTAAATTTACACAAGATGCGCTCACAACAACTGCCTGCCCTCTCCAGCCGCCACGAGAACGCGCCACTCTTTACCGTCTAAGGATGGGATTGGACGTCGCCGTGTCACGTGACGCGGACCTCGCGGGGGCGCGCGTAACTAGTGCGCGCTTGTCCCTCTGATTCTCTCATTCAAATAAACACCGGGCTCGTGCACGGCAAGCCCCGCCCATATTAAGGCCAGGGGAAGAGGGCGGAAGCCTCGTTCTTTTTTTTCCGGATGTCCCTGAAATCATCCGAATTGAATTCTAATTAAGAAATGTCTTCTTAGACATTTGTTTGGAGGTGCATTTCCCTCCTAAGTGCTGTCAAATTCATAAGAGTTAGACTTTTAAATGCAGAATCTGTATTTATATTTTTTTGCATTGAAAAATATTTGTTAGTTACAGTGTAAACAAAGTCATTTTTAATATATATATATATATATATACTGTATAAAGTTGAATGCATACTGGAAAAGTTAGAGCATGTAGCTTTCTATCTTATCTCAAGTATCAAAATAGTCAAAATCCGGTCATTAGGCAATTTCAAATATTAGGGTACTCCTGTCAATCAAACACTGTGGGCGGGACTTGTGTTGGAGGCGTGTTTGAGAGGAAGTGGACTTTTGTGTTTTAAAATTTGGCAGCCATCTTGAATGGGTTGAGTTTTAAAAAATGTTTTGCATAGAGCCACTCACAGTGCCAATTACTTTTTATTATTATGAATAATATTATTAATATTATTAGTAATATTATTATTATTATTATTATATAAATATAACTTTCTAATAACTATTCTAGAAACTCATCTGGATTGGATACGACTGTTAAGCGTGCTTAGAACTCATGTATATATAAAAGCACTCTCACTAACTGCTAAATGCTATTAGGGATATAGGGAGGCTGGAGCCTATCTCAGCCGATACCGGGCGAAGGCAGGGTACACCCTGAACAGCTCACCCGTCCAACACCACACACCACACATGCATCCACACCCAGGGGTGATTTGGAACAGCCAGTTAGCCTAATGTGAATGTTTTTGGAGTGCTGGAGGAAACCAGAGTACCCGGGGAAAACCCATGCAAGCACAGAGAGAGACCATGCAAACTCCACCCAGGAACACACTCACCGAGCCCAGGACTTGAGCCGAGGACCTTCCTGCTGTGAGGCAGACGTGACATGCTAACCCCTATATGTATATAAAATTAGTCAAGGCTATTTTTCTTATTTGAAAATATCAATTTGCCAAAAAAAAGTCATACCATATAACATACAAGGGTCCAGATTTTCTTAAGGCTCACATTTTTGCGTTTTGGTCCAAAAATACTATTATCACTGTATACACTCCTAAAGACACAAGTGAAAAGTTCGAGCTGGAAAGCCGTGGATGTTAATTTTTGTGGCCGGCTTCGTTTCATTCATGTACGGTTTTATGTTTTTGATTTTTGTGCACACTGAGAAGACGCAGTTGCATTACAAAATCTCACTCACTCAGTTTTAGACCTTACCTCAATATGCCTGGGGAGAAACACCAACACGACGCACGAGCGTTGTTCAGTATATATTTCCAATTTATTTAATGATTTACAGATTTTATACACTGTGGAGGAAAAAATCAGGGTATCAGGCACCTCTGGGGGCACTGTGTGTTTTGGACCCACGAACTGAGGAAGGCCTGTGGCGGGTCTGAAATGTCATAATGTCATATATTTGGTCCTCCATAGATCTCATGCAAATTGCTGAAATACCGATCACATATTCAAATTAATTACTGATCATTAACAGCATCAACAAGAATATGAAAATGAATAATGAATGTATTTCCTCATTTAAAGACATTTGTAATCCTGAAATCGAGAACTATCCAGTGAAGTCATCTCTAATGAAAGTCCTATATTTAAATATGATTATAACTATAGAAGATCAATCGTATGATTTACTGCACCATTTATTCATTGGATGAGTTATGTGCCTACTGTATGAGGAGTTTATTCACTGAAGTGAGTGTAAGATTATTTTATTTTCTTCCATTCCACTCGGTACAAGGATCGCTCGATGACAACACAATCTTCTTAGCTCTGGGAGCTCGACCAGGTGACGTTGTGCCAAGACCTTCAAGGTCACTTAAAGACAGGCGGTAACTACAGCATTAAGCTACACATAAACAGTGAAGCAATTGTTTTGTGGTTTTTTTTTTTTTTAAGCTAAGCCAGCCTCAACATAGTGATAAGCCTAAAGTAAACAATCTCAGCAAGTGTAATGCCAGAAATTAATGGTGAAAAAATGGTGAACATGAAGGTATAAAAGGAGGGGGTCTTGAAGGACCACACAGCATCTAGGAATCAGTCATGGGCGTGAGGAGGAACTTTGGGGATCCAATCAGAGCTTGAGGATAGTAGACGGGGTTCGAGGTCCTTTCTCAAAACAGTTTCCTTTGTGTGATTGATTGCATGCTTTTCTTTTCCTAACGGCTAAATAAACACCTGAAAAATGAAATTTGGATCTTTATCGTCGAGAACTAGACACTATTTGCCACCACAATACACAGATAAGCACTGGGATAAGGCAGCACAGGATTGGTCAGCTGAAAGAAAGCATGATGTGTCGTTCACCGGACAGGCCAGTTAGAGTGGTGGTCATTAGTGGAGGCACAGCTAGTTAGAAACATGTTCATCTGCACAGGGTTCTTCCTTACGTGTGTGCCTAATTTTACCTAATAACATGTATTTGTAGGGTTTTCCTTTTAGACCAGCGTGGGGACAAGTAGGATTTAAATGAATCATAACGCAGCACAATTTACAAACGTTCACAGTTTACCAATAATTAATAGTTAATAAAAGCATATCGTAGCACAATTCGCACTTGAGGGACGGACTGTAACTGCGTTCATATATTTGTGCGTTGTGATCGCTCGCAGCACTGCCCTCTCCCACCTCTACTTTTAATTTTTTTGTTGCCACTTCACGCTGATTTGCCCTGACCAGTAAATCTGGTTGATGATGGTGTATCCTCTTAAAGTCCAGGGATAAACTCCAGATCCACGAGACCCCGAGCAAGTGCTTACCAAAAACAACTGAATGAATGAATGCAGGTACGTAACGACAACACAAAGCGAAAACCACCCCCAGCATGTTTCTATAAAAGGAATGTGTTTATTTTTTTGTTCTTTTATGTGTTTAAAGTTACACTGAAATGAGAACATTCCAACAGTTTTTATCTGTATTATTATTTTTGAAAACATGACATCATTTTGACCTGCATAAATAAATTCAAGGGTTTACACTAAGCTAGTACGGAGTGAAGATTGAGAAAGTTCAAAAGTTAATGTTGTTCAGTAAGCTGTGCTATTGGGCCGTCACTAATAATAATAATAATAATAATAATAATAATCAAGAAAAGAAAAGAGAATAATCAGACAAAATTAAAGTGCAGCATTTAAGTTGAAGAAGAAATCAGGAAAAACGTCATTGATTGCTTTGAGGGCTCCAGGGTACGATGTGGAACACTGGCTTCTGTTTAAGCGGAGTTGTCGAACTTGGCATAAGCGCTCCCTTTGCTGAGACCTGAGCGAGAGAGAGAGAGAAAAAAAAGAAGAGAGAGAAAGTAGAGAGAAAAAGGGAAAAAGAGAGAGAAAGGAAAGAGAAATATTTATACACGAAGACTTCTCAAGGTCAGCTTTTCAGGATTTATGTTTCTAGTGGAAACCTGCATGTTTCATTCAGGAAGAAATCCATCAGCTTTTTTTTTTTAAACAAGAATCTTCAGGAGATGACATACCCCACCCCCCCCCCCCCCCACACACACACATATCAGAAACTCAGAATTGTAGAAAACCAAAATAGCAAAAGACACAACTGCACTGTCTACTAGAGGTAACTGCCGAGATTGATTGATGAAGAAACCTCAAACAGTTTTTGAGTCCTGGGACGAAACCTAAACAATCAGAGACGGCTGACTGATACACGCATGAAGCAGGACAAGCAGACATCATGAGGACTATTAACCCCCCCCCCACACACACACACACACAAAATAAATAAATAAAACAGGATTCAGAGATTTTGTTTCTCTGCAAGAGTGACGTTTCCTTCACATCTACGTTTCAATCTATCACCAGAACGTCACCGTACCTCCTCTTCTCTACAAGCAGATGCACTATAGAGTGATTTAAACACCTGGAGGTTCCTTTGTTTATCTGATCTCAGAGAGCTGAAGACTAAACGCTGACGTCAGCAACAGAAGTCTTAACATTTCATTCATTCCATCAAATAAAGCTCTGAAGTCATTACCGTATTTCTGCCGGATCTCATCGTGTCTGGCCATCATTTCTGCTCTCCTGTACGTGAACAAAACACATTCGCTTAGTACACTCACACACTCACTCACACACACACACACATACTTCCTCTCTCTCCCTCTCCCACACACACACACTATCTCTCTCTCACTCACTCACACACACACTCTTTTCTCTCTCACTCTCTATCATATCTCTCACATACACACACTCACACTTCCTCTCTCCCTCTCCCACACACACACTATCTCTCTCTCACACACTCTTTTCTCTCTCACTCTCTATCATATCTCTCACATACACACGCTCTCTCACATACACACGTGCCTACTCCCTTTGTCTCGCACTTTCTTTCACTCTCTATCACTCACACTCTCATTCTCTCTCTCTCACACACGCACAAACACACACTTCCTTTCTCTCCCACCCTCACACTCTCTCTTTCTCACTCACTCACACACACACACACACACCTACTCCCTCTCCCTATTATATCTCTCACATACACACACTCTCTCTCACAGGTGCCTACTCCCTTTCTCTCACATAATATTTCCCTCGGCTTCCCGTCGTGAGGAGAATTCCGCAATGTCCACCTGGCCTTCAGTGAATATATACCTTGTATTATATACAAGCTATTTTGATGGACAATTTCTCCGGCGCGGGTGTTTCTTTGTAAAGTTTGCATGTTCTCCCCGTGCTTGCGTGGGTTTCCTCCGAGTACTCTGGTTTCCTCCCACAGTCCAGAGACTTGCAGTTTAGACCGACAGGCTGTTCCAAATTGCCCCTAGGTGTGAGTGTTAGCGGTTGTGCGTGTGTTGCCCTGTGACGGACTTGTCAGTGTACCCCGTCGGCTGAGATAGGCTCCAGCCTTCAGTCTGATTGCTCTTAACCCCTTAAATAAGTGGAATAAACAGGAAAACCCGCGAGGGTTCCGCATATGTGAAAGTACCCTAGGAGTGAATCTTCAGGATGAATCATTTTACCTCTGTGATTGCGCGCCGGTCCTCTGGTCTGCTTTCCGCTGCATCTTTGTCTCTTTCATGCAGTTTCTAAAAGGACGAGGGACAGCTTGCGGTCAAAAAACGTTGACAAATGTCTCTTTTGGTCTACATGATTTTTCTCACACCGTGCTTTGAAGAATGCGATGTAGATAAACACATGTCACTGCTGTACATTTATAGCAGCGCGCGCGTCAATACTAGATGTCATATTGAAACTGCCGACTGAGTACTACTTACCCACAGTTCTCACACTTGCAGCAACAGAAGAGGCAGATAAAGAAGGCGATGATGATGACCCCACCCAACACCGCCAGCGTAATGATCAGGGTCTGGAAGTTTACTGTGTCGTTAAGAAAATTTAATCACTCAAGAGTTCAGAAGGAAACAGATCATTTAGAATCTATACATGAACTAATTCCTTTGTGAGAAAAAGTTCAGATACATTAAGCATCATAAGTATAGCACAGTCCAACAAGGTCCGGGTTCGAGTCCCCGGGCTCGGTAAGGGTGTTAATATGTGTAATATTTACATTTCCAGCATTTGGCAGATGCTCTTATCCAGAGCGACTTACAATTATCATTTATTTATACAACTGAGCAATTTAGGGTTAAGGGCCTTGCTCAAGAGCCCAACAGTGGTGATAGTGGGGATTGAACCGCTGACCTTGGGATCAGTAATCCATCGCCTTAACCACTAAGCCACCACTGCCCGTAATATGAGTTTGCATGTTCTCCTTCTGCTTGTGTGAGGCTTCCTCTGGGGACTCTGGTTTCCTCCCACAGTTCAAAGACATGCACATTAGACTAATAAGCTGTTCCAGATTGCCTCTCGGTGTGAGTGTGAGTATAATGGGTGTGTGTTGCGCTGCGATGGTCTGGTGACCTGTTCAGGGTGTACCCCGCCTTTGCCCAGATAGGCACCAGCTTCCCTGTGACACTAGTAGGATTAATCGGTTCGGCAAATGACTGAGTGAGTAAATTACTCAACAAAGGCGAGGTGGATCTTGCTAAAGAGTCTATTCAGTCTATCTAGACCAGGGGTGTCAAACTTACAGAGGGCCACAATCACTAAATTTCTACGTCATCAAGGGCCAAATAATCACTGAACAAAAAGGGAAACCATAAAAACTTAAATATTAAACAAAAATATTAGTTTATCTATTTTTCTACCGTGACTCGCTAGCTTTCAATTTTTCTTAAGTCATGAATGACTAGCTGTTTGTTTGAAATAGGCTGCTGCCTCCTAGTGGATGGATGATGAATTAGGGTTCATGGTAATGGTTGATGCAAAGAATGTACGATAATCACATTCTTTAAAAGCTCTCACAAGCCACATAAAATGAGTTGGTAGACTGAATCTGGCTCCCCGGACTTGAGTTTCACACCTGTGAAATTCAGTAACATGCACCGAGCCTGAGACGCATAATTGTTTTAGTATATACTACACGGAAACATCAGCAAAAAAAAAGCACACTAAAACAAGATCAGCTTTTTTTTTTTTTTTTTTTTACAGATTTTATCCATGACAGACTCAGCCATGCTACGTGGTCGCTAAGCTAAAAGCTAACCTTAGCCATCTGGGCTCTTCTGTTAATTCTAGACTTATTCCATAAAAGGCAACAACATTCGGAATTAAACTATTTAACGCTAAGAACATTTTTATATTTAATTTTAAAAAGTAGGCTTTTTTCCCACCAAATCTGACTTTAACGGGCTGCGTCGTCGCAAGGCGTCATAAGCGGAAGTGCAGCTAGCAGGTGAGACTCCCTTCTAACCTTACTGGTAAAGTGGTTTATTTTTCTATTTTTAGCATAACAGCGTTGATGCCGGCTGCTCCAAGTGACCGTGACAAACTGTCAGTGTCCGTCGTTTTGATTCAAGCATTATCCACTCGGAATAAAGTTTTAATTCCAAAGTAATGGATTAATCAGATTGCACCATTCCCGTGTAGAATATACTAATAACTTTGTGTCATTTTTTTTATTATTTATCTACAAAAAGAGGTCAAAATTAAACATGGCTGATGGCACTCTGATCCAAGTTGTCTGAAATAAGAGATTTGCTAAGAGACTCTGTCGCCAAAGCAGGTTAAGGGGATGTATTATGAGATCGAGAAGAGTTTCACATTATTATTTTTTTATTTATTCTATATGGCCATATCTTCCTTTGCCTTTATTTGGTTGTAAAAGGTGCACCAAGTTTGCACTGGATGCTAACTACATATGGTCAGACCAAGCATTTTAGGTCAAGTCTGAAGTTTTTGGTTTGGTTTGATAAACAAAGCACTCAGTTTTTATCATCGGTGTGTGAATATAAAGTGTTGTGTGGATTCATACTATTGCATTTTCCCCAGCGGGCATCATTCAGCGGACACAGACTGCTGGGGGGCAGGATAGTTTTGTAAGGGTAGGTCACACATGATTTCTTGCTTATGCACCACAGACACTGCAAAAAAAACAACAAAAGATAATTACATATCAGAGAAAATAAAACACAATTAATTCGGTGTATGTGCAGGTTACATGCAGATTCTTTATTTTATTTGAAAATTTATTTGGGGGGAAAAAAGAGATCTTTGAAATCTGATAAAACAGTTTAAATTCAGTGCAGAGTTTACATAAAATATTCAAAGTAAATAAAGCAAGCAATTGTTTTCCACTCAGGCGTCAACAGGTGTGAATGTTAGGACCGATTTTGTTTTCTATACTGTATTAAGAGACATAATTTTAAAAACAACATTAATAATTTTAGGTTATTGTTCATGTACTTTTTTATTTTTATATGTGGTACATTTGATTGTTTTAAATTTAGATATACTGAATTAGTCTCGCAAGGGAAATTTGGCTCTATATTTAACCCATCCAAACTGAACACACACACACGGAGCTGTGGGCTGTCACACTGTGATTGTAAATTCAGAATAATTACACAAGTTCAGTGTTTTTATTGACTGAAGAGTTTTTATTGATTTTCTTTAAAACAATTTTTATTGTGCATTTTTTTAATTGAAACAATAAAAGTTGAAGGAAAGTTTAAAACCTTGTGTTTGGAAAAGTACGGCATTTAGATGCGGAGGGTTAAATTTAGGGTAGGGGGCTAGAATGCATTGTGTCAATGAAAGTCCACACAATGATAGAAGTACAGGACTCTGTGTGTGTGTGTGTGTGTGTGTGTGTGTGTGTGTGTGTGTGTGTGTGTGTGTGTGTGTGTGTGTGTGTCCGCTTGTTTTTGCTACATACTGATGACTGGAATATGATTTTAACCAACATAATGAGGACATTTTCTGGAAGTGAGGACATTTTGGCTGGTCCTCACTTCTTCAATGCGCTGTTTGATAGTTAAGACTTGGTTAGGAATTTAATTGTGATGATTAAGGTAAAGTACAGCATTATGTCAGTGAAAGTCCCCACAAAGAGAGAAGTGCAAGATTGTGTGTGGGGGAGAGTCTAGATAGGCATCACGTTGTGGGGACCCATAATGCAATTCATAAAATTTTAAGGTAAAGGAATGTTTTAAGGTTAGAATAAGATCAGGGTGAGGGTAAGTCTGCAGGAAATGGATGTATGCCTATGCACTGTCCCTTGAAGTTATGGAAATAAGACTGTGTGTGGGTGTGTTTGTACTCACTACATATTGAGGACAGAATATGTTATTAACCAACATAATAAGGACATTTTGACAGGTCCTCACTTCTTCAAAGGGCTGTTTGAGAGTTAAGACTTGGTTTGAGGTTAGGGTAAAGGTCAGAGTTAGGTATTTAGTTGTGGAAGGTTAAAATTAGGGTAAGGGGCTAGAATGCATCGTGTCAATAGAAGTCCCCACAATGATAGAAGTACAGGAACGTGTGTGTGTGTGTGTGTGCGCTTGTTTTTCCAGTCTGTGGGGTCATTTTCATGCATCTCTCGCATGTTGTGAGTCAGGTCCAACTGAAGTCATGACTGGGGATTAATCCGTGTTGACTCACTGAGTTGGTTCGCACCCTGGATGTTAAGATAGACGTCATAGCTGACTTGTGTTAAAACACCAGTAACTGTTCCATACTTGTGTAGTTTGATAGAAAAACTTTCTATCAAACTACACATTCTTCCAACCTGGAAAAAAAACCCTTGTGCCCTTGGTACATAAAGGTGTTTACGACTCATATCGTTCGCACTTGGGGTTTTCATGCCAGGCATTACATCACTGAAAGTAAATGACGTACAGTCCTCTAATCACAGCATGGCGTCATGCTAGCACACCTTATCTCGTGCTACTTTTGTTGACGTTCCTAACACACCTGAAAAAACCAGCACTAAACAGTGTAATACGCATCACATGCACACCTGTACCAGGTCTTGGATCATCCTAGTTTGCTAGTATTATAAGCTCCACTCTTCTGGGAAGGCTTTTCACTAAATCTTAGGGATTGCCTTAGGGATTGGTTTTGATGTCAAGGAAAGACAGGGTAGCAGTCGGGTGCTCAGGTTGGTCAGGGCATTCTGTAGGACAGTCGGGTTCTTCCACTTTACACGTGTTAATGGTGTTCCTGGATCATGATGGAAGAGGTTTGGGCTTCTGGGTTTCCATGACGGGAAACATTACGGCATATAAAGGCAAAAGACAGCGTGCTAATAGGTCAGGGAAGAACCACATCCAGGTGTCGTGATCAGCCCTGCACATAATTTTGGTCATCTGGGTTGCCAGGAATGTATAAATGCCATATATTTGTTACTGGTGGTCATTTTAATCGATGTTAAATGTTCAGCATACATTAAATCCCAGGTACTAAATAACAGTTGGGTTTTTTTAATGAAAGAAACCTGTAAGTTAACAGCTAAAATGGTTGAGGTACTTAACTTTTTTTTTTTTTATGTTTTTTTTTTTAAATTGCAAAATTTGGAAAAAGTTAAATCTTTGCTCTTTGCATTTTTATAAACATAAAACACGGATATAAACGAAAACTCAACAGTTACAGAGGCCCCTCAGTTACTCAGCAATTTGTTTGGATTGAACCAAAGCCAGCAAGCATGACAGCGATGTGGGTGTGGCACTGGTACAGGTATATCAGGTGCGACGGGTTACCTGGAATTTCTGAGCATTTGAAGGTTGTAACTATTTCACAAGCCAAAAATATCCACCCAACTGCATTCCTGAGATCCGAAACAGACGCCGATGAAGGGTATAGAATAATTAACACACACTGGATGAGAAAAGGGCCAAGGCTGTACCTGATAAGGTACGAATATACTTCACTTTCATCACGCGTACGTGCGAGCAAGCAGCGATGCATAGATCACATACTGCTGAACCAAAGGATTAAAAGTGGTACCCACTATGGGGCACGGTAGAGCCAAAATTGGATTCTAAAAGTCTAGTGATTTTGTGCACGGTAAATTTACACGGAGTGATGAGCTCGGTATCTCTTTAAAATTTCCGCTAGTGGGCGTGAGTCGAATTAAAAACTCATCACCGTACTTTCAGAAATATAAAAAAATACATCTGGGAGTGCTGGTACTCAAAACATTTTATATTTAAGAACGTTTCTCAAATTCAAACACTGTTTGTCAATACTCGAGTACTCTGCGTACGCAATGTTATAAACAACGTTAGTTTGTTTACTGAATAAATAGTAGTCTAACATCATAAACCACAGGGGCACTCTTAGAGTATAAGGAACTGTATCTCCACCAGGCACAAATGAATTATTATAACTTGGCATAGTTATAATGAAATGTCGCCCCCTAGTGAGCACCTGATGAACATTTAGGCACATATTATAATAAAATGGACATTTTTCTGGATTTGGGGGGATTTTTTTTAACATGATCCCATGCATGGGTCCCCTCCAAAATGTAATGGTTAGTTACTTGTACCACCACCTACTGAAGAAAAGAAATTCATCCAAACCCTTGCATAACTTTTTGAGTTATATTGCACTCAGACAAACTAACCAACCAACAGAGATGAAAATGTAACATCCTTGCAGTAATAAGAGCCCATACACACACTGCCCAAACCTGTTTCTCGGGTATGACAGCTGATTACCTTACACACACACACACACACACACACACACTCAAAAACCCCAAGACACCAGATCCTTGTTACTGCTACTTCTCTTTTCCTCTTTTTTCAAATTTCTTTTTATTAGCATGTCGTATAATGCAGCCCTGACCAATTCTCTCCTCAAGTGTACTCCATCTGATTCCCTTCCTCTTCTCACTTCCTAAAGTGGTACACAACTGCTTGCAATTCTCTCCACATGCAAATACTCCACACTGATTCACTGACAGGTTAAAACAAGACAGATCGAAGGCGGAAAGGAAAGAAAGAGCTGAAAAATAGGACACATGTACCCATAACACAGGCCTGGTGAGATAAACACATGCCGTGTAGAGGAGCTGACGAGGCTGATGATTATCCTGTAACAGCATGTGATTTATTCTACAACACTTTGTCAATGATTACATACAAAGACTGTTCACTACAAAAGAACAACAAGGTTTTAAACCCGTCCGTAGATCTAATGTTGTGAATAATACATGAAGCAAGTTATTCCTTGTTCTTTAGGAACTTGTATATTATAGAAGCTGCAAACAGTCGCTCACTTCACCAGCCTCTGTTTATCCTCCTCTAATATTTAGTGCGATATAAAGAACACAGAGAATAGCTAGTCGTGTTCAATAAATAAATAAATAAATGACACTATAGCAAATTTAACACCTTCTGACCAATCAGATAAAAAAAAATAAAAAAAAAAAAGTCTCACTTACCGACACATTAGACAAACATTGCTCACAGTTTGTGTTGATGGCATCCTCACAAGCTAAAGAAATAAAGAAAAGGAAAATAGGACACAGGTTTCATTAAAGCAGGTCTAACAATAAACCACTTGACAATTTGTCGATTTAAATCCTAGGGATTTAAAGATTAAGGTTAGGTTTAAGGCGATGGTTAAGATCAAGTTTATTCTCTGCTATTGTTAAACACTGTGGTAACATTTTTTTTTTCAATCAAGGCAGCTCAGTTGTAGGTTTTTTTGGAAACAAGGAGCTCTGAGGGATCAGATGTTTACATGGCCTAGTTTTATCAACACTCTTGAGCAAGAGCAGGAGGTCTCTCAGGAATAAAGGATGAAGGAGTGGAGGGAGTTGGTACAATCAGCTTTACAGCACAATAGAGGCAGTGACAGGTTAGGATGAGGGTGGTTCCGAACACTTTTACTGAAGCTCAGATGGAGCAGATTTTTTACTACAGTATTTTTTATCACACTGGAAAAATCTTTTGGTTTTCAAGTAAAAAAATCTAATCAGTCATCACCTGAAGTCATGATGTGTGAGGAACAGATCACACAAGAAGAAGTGACATTTTGTGTACATGAAGAACTAACGAAACTAAACTCGAGACTTTAACTTCTGTAATGAGAGTTTTTAATGACTTGCAATGTCTCACTATATCAGAAAAAGCACTTGAAGAAAAAGAAAAAAAAGGTTTAAGCAGAAAGGGTGACGTTAAAAATGAAAGTAATAATAATAATAATAATAATAATAATAATATTATTATTATTATATTTATTATTATTATAATAATTATTATAATAATTATTATTTATTTGCATTCAACTACAAATGTAATTCAACTGACTATGTTGAAGGTTTCTCCTGTTATTATGATTTCTGTGAATTAGCAACAATATTATTAGATTTAAAAACTATTTTTTTGTTTTTCAATTATTGTATATTGATAGGAAATGGATTTTAATGTATAAAAACTATTTTTTATACACACACACACACACACATACATATATATATATATATATATATATATATATATATATATATATATATATCTATATAATTTAAGAAAACAGTATATAAATATATGATCTTACTTGTGTTAGTCTGAGCCAAGGTCAAGCTCAAACCACAAATCAGCAGAAATAGAGAAATGCCCATCCCCAAATTCATGTTTATCTTCTTTAAATAAATAAACTGTCCACAAACAACTTAATCCACGAATATTCCGGCACGGGGGCAGCTCTGTGTTTCATTAAACACTTCCGAAACAGCCGAAACACCCGCAGGTCGGACAGGGTGCAACACCTGTAACCACACAAGCAAGCGTTGATCAGTCAGAGGCGTGTCAGAAATCATGTGATTGGCTCTTTCCTCCATATTAAAAAGGGATACGCCTATAGACCCGCCATCTTGGTTGAGGCGTAAGTCATTTCCGTATCATGTTGTTTTATTTCGGAAGAAAATTACAAACGATTTCCCTGCGTTTGAATCATCGTGCCATTATTTGCACGTATTATGTTCGCCGATTTAAAAGATAATTTTGTAAGTCAAGAAAGTTGCAGGATTTCGCGACACTTGAAATACAAGACTACAAAAATCGTCGCGTATGTGACGTCACTACTGTTTATCTCCATTTAAGCTAACGTTAAAGCTAATAAGCACACATACTTGTGTACTTTATACCGGGATGTTATTAAAACTCGTTTCTGCAATTCCTGGCTGATAAAATGACAAGTAATTGAATAGATACAGCTTTTTATACTCTTGCATCGATAGGCAAGTTACCTTAGTGATTTCCTCTTCCTGTGACGTATATTGTGCGCGACAGTTTGTAGTTCACTGAGCAGTTTCACAAACAAACATGAAACAGTCAGCTTTTACACACTTACATCCCTCCATATCCCTCATGACTTCAATAATATTTTTAGTCTTTCTGCTCAGCTAGCTTTCACATTTTATTTCACCATACTACTCCAAGCCCCTTCATAATAAACCAGGATTAGCAATTCCTGCTGTGAAATAATCACACTTGGATTTACAGGGCAGCTAATATGGGCTTATCTTCTGGTGTATTTCCAATAAATCTCCTAACTAGAGGCCCCCCGATGGGGAAATCGCACCAGCCGCTACCAAGCCATTATAAATAACCGGGGGCCATTTTGCTGACCTTGAATTTGACCTACAAACACATTTTCATAAGCTTGTTTCAGCCTTCGGTTCCAAGTTGCTACCCTGAAAATTTGACGGTGATGTATCAAGCTGTTGTTGAACAACACCAGCTATCCTATTGCAGCTGATAACGAACGTTATATCCATCCTGTCAATGCTATACATGTGCACCAGAGCCAGATGTGTCACCCTGATCCAGCTCATTGCACTTCTCAGACAGATGTTTAGCCACCTGAGAGTGGAGGAGGATCTTTCATCAGGGCAGCTGACACAAAACTCCTGTGGCAGAACTGAACTTTCTTCACTTTGTCAGGTCAGCCTGTAAAGTCAGTTGCTGATCACGTATTCACCATACAGAAATGTAAACAAGCAAATGAAAACAATGTTTTTATCGTGAATATTTTCATATGTAGGGCGTCATGGTGCCGTAGTCATTAACACGTCCGCCTCATGGCAAGAAGGTCACGGGTTCGAGTCCCGGGCATTTCTGTCGGAGTTGCATTTTCTCCTGTCGCATGCGTGGGTTTCCTCCAGCTACTCCGGTTTCCTCCCACAGTTCAAAGACATGCACATTAGGCTAACTGGCTGTTCCAAGTTGCCCCTAGGTGTGAATGTGAATGGTTGTGTGTGTGTGTGTGTGTGTGTGTGTTGGCTGTGCGATGGAGAGGGATCATCTGAGTGAGATAGGCCTAATCAGGTTATTTAAATACATCACATTAAATAAAATTAACCACACAGTTTGCTGCTGTGATAAATTCCAATAATTTATTAAAGCATTTTGTAAAGCCAGTTACAAAAAAAAAAAAAAAAAAAAGAAATTACTCTTTCTTAAACGAGCACAGTCATTTTTTTTTAATCTTATATAGGGTGATATAACGATAATGAGGAAGATTTACATTCAGGCCCTTTAGTGGCTGCCTGCAGCTGAGCAAGGGTCCCAGTGTAAAGAGATTCAGAACCAGCCAGCCGTGTGTGTGTGTGTGTGTGTGTGTGTGTGTGTTGTATGCATGTTTTGTGTACCTCTGTGCGTAACCGCTGTGCATCCCCTCCTTGTTTGTCCAGATCTACATCCCTCAGGGAGTCATGGAGCTGCTGGATCTCTTGGCTGAGTTTGTTTAGGTGTAATGCATTGTACCGGCCCTGATCGTTCAGGTACTGAAACTTCTCCAGCCGCTGTGTTACATTCGTCAGCTTGGCCTCCATCTCAGGCAGTGTCGTTATTCCCCTTTCAGTCTATCATTTATAAATTAGATTCATTTTCATTTACTCATTTATTCCAACATGCTGTGATCATTCACAAAATATGTGCTAAACTGTGTGTTTGTGTGTGTGTGTGTGTGTGTGTGTGTGTGTGTGTGTGTGTGTGAGAGAGAGAGAGAGAGAGAGAGA
>JAQMYF010000021.1:1676481-1687499 GCA_030014195.1 Neosilurus mollespiculum | reverse complement strand
GACACACAAGATATGTCATTTCCATTTTTATATTTTTTATATATATATATATATATATATATATACATATATATATATATATATATATATATATACACGCTTTAAAATACTGTCCCATTATTTAAGATTTAATGAAGGTTAATTACACTATGATTATTTTTTTTTCTTCAAAGACACATTGTTTAGTTTTTCTTCGTGGGCTCTTTAGTGCAAAATATTTAAAAGATATCGTCAAAAAAAAAAATCAAGAAAGAAAATAAAATGGAAATAGAACCTATCAGTGTCTATCGGTGTGGCGTGTTACTGAGGAAAAGCGGCTGCCATTATTTTAGGAACAGTTTATTATTGTTTAGAAATATTTTGGCCTGCAAAGTGGCTATGAGCCAATTAGATTTCTGGATGTTTTTTAAATTTTTGAATTTTTAGAAAACTACTTGACATTCACAATTGCCACCTTTTGGCTGCAAGTCCTTATGGGTAAGCAAGCCTGTGTTCTTGGCGGCCATCTTGGTTACGCCCTCAGAAAAATAAACCCAAGATATGATATGTCGGGTGACTTAAGGTGGTTCGTTACTGATAGAAATGACAATTTTGGTCACATCAACTATATAATAATAACATGCTAACATCTCTGCGGTATGTTGCCATCATTTGCTTGGTTTTAGCGTAGCTGACCTTAGCCTGACGTAGCATCGCTTCTTGACATGTGCAACCATCTGTATTTACTGTTTTGTGTTTATCACCAAATAATACTTTTCTTTAGATCATGTAAATGACTTCTTTGCTTATATGTTATGCGTAGTCTTTCAAGTGAGCCGAACATTTTTCGCAAATAGCCATCTCTTGCTAACACAGTGCAGCGTTAAGCTCTCACAAGCTTTCGCGAAACAGAAATCCTAGTGGTAGGAATTAAAGTATCAGTACTGATTCTTTTAACAGTGAGTTGAGTTCGGTAGCTATGACTGCATTCAAAAACATTCCTTTAAACGCACTATAAGTACAAATGATGGCCACACGGTACACACAATACTGATTCAGTTTCTGATCAAAAGTTACTGATTAAAATTCAGCATTAAAAAAAAAATCTGTGCGCTGGTAGGATGCACGTCCCCAGTTTAACACGGGTCTTACTTGGTGTAATACTGATATATATTCTGTCAGTAGTAAGTTGTTTTGGCTTGACGTCCTGGGGACATGGAGGTATGTAAAGACTGTTGTGCATTCACATTGTTAGACTATTTGTGCACCGATGTGAACAGTTAAATAAAATGTCTATTGTTGCACTGGCAGATTTAAAGTATATCCGTTCGATGGTGTGTCCTGACTTCACTGCAGTACAAAATAAAATTTAATGGTGACACATGGAAAGTAGTTACTACACACTGACATTAGAACAGTCACACAGTTATACGTTATAGCGGCTGTATTGGGTGAATTCGCAACATTTCTGGTCATTGTGCAGATGAGTTCGTTTGAGTTGAGCTGGTTTGAGTGATGTTAAGGATCTAACTTATTAGAGTTGTGCTGAGTTACTTGAGTTGAGTTTTTATAATCTGAAGTTTTAGAGTTCACCTGTGTTGAGCTGATTTAAGTTCAGCCACTTTCACTTGAGTTGAGCTAAATGGAGTTGAGCTGATTTGAGTTGATTTGAGCTGTGTTGAGTTTATTTCAGTTGAATCAGTTGAGATGAAACGTTTGATTTTAGTTGATTTGTGTTCAGGTAATTTCATCTGAGTAAAGCTTACATTTTAGATGAGTTAACTTAAGGTGATCGGAACTAAGCTTAACTGTGTTGAGTTGATTTGACCTGAACAGGTATCATTCATTAGTTGATTTCAGTTCAGCTAATTTCAATCGAGTTGAGCTGAACTGAGTCGAGTTAAGCTTATCTGAGCCAAGTTGAGTTGATTTGAGCTAAGTTGAGGTATACTGATGTAATTTAAGATGAGCTGAGGTGATTTCATCTGATTTGAGTTGATTGCAGTTGCTCCGCTTTGCAGTGCGTCGATTTAAGTTCAGCCGAGTTGATTTGAGTTAACACCAAATGAGTTCTGTTGACTTAAATTGCGTTGGCTAGATGTGTGTTGCATTGATAATGATTGGTGATCAATAAATAAATAAACAAATAAATAAATACATGGCTGCCAGTGTCCTTGGCTTTTAAAAATGGCTCTCAATGTGACTCTTACAGATGAGTTCACTTTTATGTCCCTGATGTTATGAAATCAGGAAAGTAGGAGAACAGTTTAAACAGCAGTAAGGAGCTCAAACACGCACAAAGTTCATTAAGAACGTCACAAGATGACCATTTTTGAGAAGGACTGGATGAAAGAGAGAAGAGTGCGAGATGAGACAGAAGGCCAGCAGTGGTGGTGCCAGCATTAAGAGAGTGTTCACATCCCAGGGCTGCAGGATTTGTTGTGCTTTGTAGCGGTGTGAAAAAGTTTCAGCAAATAAATCTCTGTTCCAGCTGTTCTGAAACCTTCAGTCTTCCCTCCTCACTCTGTGTGCTCCGCTTTCCTGGTTCAACATAAGGACTTCTCCTCTGGCTGGTAAATTCATCACTCATCATCCTGTTATCCAATCGTCTGGTGTCGATCACCTGATCCACGCACTGCCGGTGCTGGTGACGGACATGACGCTGCAGCGCTTCTTGACAATCATGTTGATGTACGCCTTCATAATCTTAGTGATCTCACCCACCTTTCGATCACACACAAAAACAAAGGCATCAAATACTGAGTCTGCACTGGAGTCGAGTTTATGACGGAGGTCTTCGGAGGGATAAACTTCAGTTATTCATTTTTAGGAACAGGACGTGTCCATACTCACCTGAGGAGTTTCGAAAAACATCTCCCTTTCGTCAACGGTGATCTTGTAGGTGCTGGGCTGCGGCGCGCCAAAGAAGACGATATGCTCATACTGGAAGGTCTCGAGTGGTTTAGGTTCTCCTCTCTTATACACAGACACGTTCTCTGCACTCACACCCAGCCACAGGTCATGAGGGAAGCCTCCTTCTTTACACTGCACACAAACACACTTCATATATTTAACATGAAAAAGGTGGATGTCACTGACTAGTCCCTGAAATGGAACATCGACATCAACAACCTCCGCCGAGCCTCAAGCGAATAATTATTTTGGTATATACCACACAAGAACCTGAAAAGCAAACTACATCAATATTTTTATAGTTTATTTTTACATATTTTACCCACTCCATATATTTTGGAGGCAGGTTAGGGGAGCTCTATGAGGAGAGTATTAGCACTGTTAAGCTAACAGCATCTTTTTAAACCAGGTCCCAAGAGCCAGAGTCCTGCCCCAAGTGGAGGAGTTTAAGTATCTCGGGGTCTTGTTCACGAGTGAGGGAGGGATGGAACGGGAGATGGACAGGTGGGTCGGTGCAGCCTCCGCTGTAAAGCGGAGGTAAAGAAGGAGATGAGCCGAAAGGCAAACCTCTCAATTTACCAGTCGATCTACGTTCCTACCCTCACCTATGGTCATGAGCTTTGGGCGGTGACCAAAAGAACAAGACTGTGGATACAAGCGGCTGAAATAAGCCAACCGGGAAGAAACCCCGGGGTTGCCCCAGAACATGGTGGAGGGCCTCTCTGCTGTTTTGGCAATGCCTCGGTGTCCCCCCCCGAAGAGCTGGAGGAAGTGTCTGGGGTAAGGGTTGTCTGGACCTCATTGCTTAGACCAAGCGGAAACAGATGATGATGATGATGACGACGATCTTTTTAAACCCATGCAGAGTTTTATTATATAAAGTATATGTAATTAAACTCTGCTCCGTAGCAGCATGTTTTTTTTTTTTAAACATATTCACACTTTTTAGTATAAACTACATGGAAACACAAGAGAAAACAAATTTAAAGGAGATTTTTATGGGTTTTTTTCCCGGTTTTAAAGTATGACCTTGACAGCGGTGCCTGTTCCAAGTGTCCGTAGATTCGATTCAACCATTATCCACTTAGGATAATGTCTATTAACCCCAGTATAGTGGACCAATCAGATTACGGCATTCCTCTGCATAATATATACTATATAAAAATATTTAGTTTATATATAATAATATTTAAATGTATTTACAGATATATAATAATCATTTACAATGTTATAATAACTATATCGTATAATATTAGCCTACAGTTTTTTCGCTAGTTCACTATTTTTTCAGTAGGTCCCACCCCTAACTATTTTGCTGCTTCTTTTGGCCATTTTGTTAATTATTTTAGTGACTTTGCAGATTACTAAAAAATGCATAATATTACAAAATGCCCACCTGACCATCTAATCAATGTCCAAAGTCTTAATGTAATACGTACACGATCAGGTAGATATAAATGATTATTAGCCTTTTTGATGATTTTTTGCCCAATAATGAGTCTCACCTCAACATCGAAGAGTGTAGAGCCGTATCCAGGCCACTCTTTGATGACGGTCATGTAGCTGAGCATAGCCTGGTGTTGAGGCATTCCCTGCAGGCGGTTCCACTTCTCCAGAACGCTGGTCAAAGTAGCCGACATCTCCTCCTTAACAAACATCTCCAGCATCTGCTCTTCCTCACGTTGCTTCTTCAATGAGCCGGTCTTGAAGCTGCGTCTCAGCGTGCCGTCCAGGAAGCTGGTCCTTCTCCTCTCCAGCGTGTGACCGCCTGGACCTATGCCCGCGACTCCCACCACACCCGACCCACCTACTTTGGTGGAGTGTAGGATGCGGGTGCGGAGGCGGGCCACTGGGTACACGCTGCTCAAGCTCCATGGCGTACGCGCCACATCTCCGTGGATGTACTGCAGACGAAGTGCAGCCAGGTGCTGGAGGGTCTCCTCGGAGGCTGGGAAATGGCCACTGATCAGACTCTCATGAGCCTGAAAGGAAAGATTAAGGCGGATATTTGAGACTGAGATCTTAAATAACTAGCAAGTGGATGTTCTAGCAAACTAACCTGTTCGAACATGAAGGCAAACTCCACCCCTTCTTTGGGCATGCTGTCCACATCGAGGAAGCAATACAATTTAAAATAAAGTCGCCAAGGGCCTTCCTCTTCCTCTTCCTCACTTCCTGCCAGTCTAAAAGTGATGCCATTAAAACAATCAGAGGAGATACAAATGTATATAATACAATAAATATTGTAGTTGATGAAGTAGTGCGTAGTCGGCGCACCTCTCAAACTTGGCGAGAACGTCTGCTACTATGACGCGGTTCTCGATAGCTCGGCTCTCCACCTTGTTGTGTTCAAACAGGGAGAATAAGTTCCGGCTGTTATCCATCGCTAACCCGCGGATCAACTTCTCCACAACCTTCATACGATACAAATACATACAAATAAAACGTGAGAGGTTGTCATGGCGATGTCCATCCAAAATGTATCTTACTTAAACCTGTAATCCTAACACTTGTCACTCTACGCTCTTTCACCTCGCCCGCAGTGGTGTGTGAGTTGATAGAGATCTTGCAGGAACCTCCTCCATGGCAGTACACCGTAGTGGTCATCTCGCGTCTGGTCAGCAGGGCAGCGATCTCCTCCTGAGACGGCACAAACTCCCTCGTCTTGGTCTTCTTCAGAGATTCGCTGATGAAATGGGCATACTTTTCGATCTCGGTGCCCGGATAACGTTCCCTGACCCTGAGAATCACATCACAATTTAATTACCAACAACCGCTCAGTACTTTCGAATGTTGCTATGACGACACTCATGCGACTGCAAGAACGAACAAATGTTAAATTCTCGATTCGGATTTTGAGGTGTGGCAGGGTGAGGCGTCACCGACCTCTTGAGGTGGAAGCGCAGGTAGCGCAGGATGGCGCGGCTGGGCAGGAACGTACAGCTCATGCACGTGAGCAGGTGCCAGTGTGCGCGGTTTCCTGGACTGTTGGGCTGAGGTACGTGATTGGTCTGTTTGATCAACTGACAGTACACCTCATCCCGGAGCGGCTTCAGGTCATGGCAGGTCTGCAGGATGCCCTGGATGATGGCCACCGGGTCTGAGACGATCTCCATCTCCTGCAGAGAGTTGAAAATCTTCACCGCCTCGTCCTGCAGGCTGCCGTAGCCCTTCTTCTTTTGCACTGAGGGACCGAGAGAGCAAACCAAAAGGATGCCATGTAGGTGAACTCGTTGCCGAAATTGGAATTTCAATATTCAGTAAACACTTACAGCTATCATTGATCTCTCCATATTGTAAGGGAAGCAGGGGTGAGTGCAAAGGATGCTGGGTATAGCGCAGGATGGGGTTCCGGCGATACATCTGCTCCACCACCTCCGAATTCACGCTGTTTTCCTACATGAGATATAAAAGGTAAATATTGTTAGTTATTCGTTCATTCATTTGCCAAACCGCTTAAACCTACTAGGGTTGTGTGGAGGCTGGAGCCTAACTCAGCCAACAAACACAACGATTCACACTCGCACTTAGGGGCAATTATGTTGATTTGCATGTCTTTGGACTGTGGGAGGAAACCGGATTACCCAGAGGAAACCAACAAAAGCACAGGGAGACCATGCAAACTCCGCTGAGCCTGGGATTTGAGGAGGTCGTGCGAACCACTACGCCACCATGCTGACTAAGACATTTACGTTTACATTTACGGCATTTGGCAGACGTCCTTATCCAGGACGGCGTATCCGAGTCTCACAGCATTTACCTTGATGTCTCGGATGAGCTGCTGTGTCGGCGTCTCGATAGGCGCCTTGTTCTCGATGACGCCCTGAATCGCCGAGACCCATCTCATGGCCTCGTTCAGCATCTTGGTATAGAGCCGGTAGGAATGTTTCCTCCCATGAACCACGATGTTCCAGTATCCTAAAGTATAGTCACATCAACATTGGACACACTGACAACGCTTACCCAGGGAGGGACGGTAATCATTTCATCATACAATAAGGGAAAAAAAAACATTGAAATTAAAAAATACGAATAAATTACACAAGAACCAGACGCGGGTCTTTGGACAAAGAAGATTCCATTAGATTTGGAAAATGACCCGGATCAAATTCTAGACCCAGGAATTTTTAAAAGATTCTTTAACATTGTGAGACGTGATTTTTTTTTTGGAAGTGTGGTATTACAGAAGGCCCAGCAGGGGGTGCTGTGTACGCTCTTATAATTTTTTGGCTTGGTGGAGGTTTGCACTCTCTGGGTGCTGTTAATCAAAAATGATTTTGTTGATTTTAAAAATAATTTTAATGCTTTCGCTAATGACACGCACCATGGGTCTGTTATAAAGGGAAAAAGACTGCTAAATACTCTAATCAACCAATCAGAATCAAGTATTTATATGAACTGTCTATGATGGGAAAAAATTACCGCTGAATACTATAACTGACCAATCAGAATCAAGTATTTAATTGAGCCGTGTGATAATTTCCAATAACAATTCATCCTGACCTCCACCTTCATACTACTACATGCTACATTCTGGGTCGTGTCGGCTCACCCGTCTCTTTGAACACCTTCTCGTCGGGCTGAACCACGGAACAGAGGCTGTTCAGCACCAGCGTTCCCATCTTGGACGTGCTGCGCTCAGCCGACTTGTAGTAGTCCAGAGAGTTGTTGGTCAGAATGAACCAGCGCTTCTTGAGTTTCAGCGCACTGCTCTTGGCTCCGGTCTTCACCTCTTTATGCAGCCAGCCTGGTTCACAATCAGGACATACTTACAGCACTCACCCGCACTACGCCCCCGACTGTACCACCACCAAAATTCATATCTAAAGGAAGTTTGCGTGCAGGACAGACCTCTAACCAGGAACTCCTGGCCTTCGACCTTGGCGTCTCCTTTGGGCTTCTGCAGGAGACTGATCCAGTGGTGCATCTCCTCCGGCAGCTCCGTGTTACAATGGATCACTCGGTTCGCCGTGATGATGACAAAAGAGTTGGGCCTGCCGAGTACAGACACTACTATCAGAGCTGCTGTTACAGGAAATACATCAACATCCCATTCTGACCAATCAGAACAGAGAATCCAAAAGCGCCGTGGTGGAACTCCTGATACTAAAGACTCACCGGTCCGGATTGTCAGACGCACACACCGAGTCGATCAGTCCGACGTCCAGCGTGCCCTGAGAGACGAGAGATGGAAAATTAAAATTATGAATCGTCTTGATACACGCCCACAATACAAACAATTTATTATGAATGGACGTGTTGTAGCTTGTGGAGCAGAAACAATATAAGCTACATACCACTGCATTCTTTGGGTTCGCCTGCTCATGGGACATCTCCAGCAGCTGCTCGGGGGTGGCCGTGTGGACCCGACTGAGCACGGTAAACCAACCACTGAAACACACACACACAGTTAAGCATGAATTAGTACACATCAGGGCGGCGCGGTGGCGTAGTGGTCAGCACGTCTGCATTACAGCAAGAAGGCCCTGAATTTGCATGTTCTCCCTTTGCTTGCGTGTGTTTCTCTGGGTACTCCGGTTTCCTCCCACAATCCAATGACATGCACATTAGGCTAACTGGCTGTTCCAAATTGCCCCTAGGTATGACTGGGTGTACCCTGCCTTCGCCCAGAGTCAGCGGAGATAGGCTCCAGCCTTCCCGCGACCCTTGTAGGATTAAGCAGTTCTGCAATGAATGAATGAATGAATAGTACACATCAATCAGGCTACTAATCCCTAAGAAGCTAATTAAAATCCAAATGAAGACATCCAAGCCGTAATCTTGACCACATCCGACCACAGATCATCTGCTGAATCTTAGGTATCACCCCTTAAAGCCCCATAATGGTAGAACTGGTATTTTTTGCTCCTGGGCTCCCCCTACAGTTGTGGAGTATAATTTACTTAAACACAACGGTCGTCAACACAAGTAGTGCTTTGAGCTTCCTGCATGAGCACCTGTTCAGCTGAAGGATTCAGAACTAGGAATGACAACAACGGAAACCAAAGAACCATCTAGAACCTCATTACGCTCAGCCATGTTCCCACATGGACGCAGTAAGAAATTGGACAGTGTAGTAGGAATGCAGAGGACGTGTCCGTGGTTTCCGTGGACGGGGAGGACACGGGCTAAAATTTGGATATGATTAAAAAAAAAAAAAAAAAAAACACGTGGTGAAGACGTGATGAAATAAGGGCGTGGTAACGAGGTAATCTTCATCAGCGTGGTACAAGCGCGGAGCGGACTTAAAGTTATAAGGCTGGATCATGACCCTACCTGGCGTCTTCTGGTGACTCGGCAAACACCTGATAGGTTCGTTCATCCGTCACGATGTTCAGTGCGTTCTCCTTCTCGTGGTTGTCGACTATCTCTCTGAACAGAACACCAGAACACACCATCTTACAGAGCTGAACATATAAATCGGCGATATAATTTATGGCAACGAATGATGCAGTGAAAAATAAATAAATAAATAACCACACAACGAGCCTTACGTATTCATCTTCATCAGTCTGTCAACATCCAAATCATTTTATTACTGCCGAGCCATAAAAATGATCACGGTAAAGATTCATATTTAATAAAAACATTATAATTATAATAATAATAATTTAATTTCAGTAATTCCCACCCATCAGGTTTGCCTCTCGAACCCTCAATCACCACCAATCAGGGAGGGGCGAGAGTAAGTACAGGTAAGGCCCGTGATGGTTGCCGCTGAAATTTTTCTGAGCTGCCGCACATGCGTATTCAGGGGCGGCCTAGCGCGCCCCCTTTTATTTATGAGCTCAGAGACGCCCATGTTCGGCTGGTGATCGTTCTATGTGAGAGTGAGGTGAGCGTAGGCCATCCACCCCTCCCCTGAGAGCTCGGCCAATCAGCTCCCATGGTCCCCAGGCACCTTGTCAATGCACTACTCGAGAGCAAGAAATTATTGGAAGGAAAAGACGTTCTGTATGTGGCAAAGTTTCATTTTAAAGATTAAAGTTTAAAGGCAGCAATAATTTTGCACTTTACGTACGTTATGTTTTGTTGGGACTTACTTGGCAGACCGGATATCAATGGTGCCCTTGAGCTTCTCTTCACTGTCGTTCTCGAAGTACATGAGTTTAGAGTCACGCAGCACGAACCAGCGCATCTTCCAGTTCCTGCGCGAGAGCGTGGACAGCCCCCCGCCTTTCTTATACAACCAGCCCGACTTCAGAGACTCCTGTTTGGAGCGGAACCACATGAACGTCTCGTCCTTCAGCACGCACCAGCGCCTTCGCCACGGGATCATCAAACCCGCTACGTAAATGTGGGGCGGAATGAAGGAGTGTTTACTTAAAAGCTCTGAAGGTTTGGCTGCACAATATTTTACTGCACGGTCACTCACCTTTCATATACAGGTAGCTGTGGAAGTATGGAGGCCCGTTACCGTTCAGCACGTTACCTTTACCGTTCGACAGCTCTTCATCCGTGTCAGCAAGACCGTCGTGTTCCTCATCACTCTCCACATACTGAGAGCAAGAGAGAGAGAGAGAGAGAGAAAGAGAGAGAGAGAGAGAGAGAGGGCAGGGGGATAAAGAGAGAGGGAGAGAAGGAGCGAGGAAGAGACAGAGAGTGAGAGAGACAGATACAGAGAGAGGGAGAAACAGAGAGAGGTAGAGATGAAGGAGAGAGGGAGCAAAAAGGTCAGAAGGAGGGAGAGTGAGAGAAAGGGTGATGGGGAAGAAGAGAGAAGAGAGAGAGAGGGGGGGGTGAGGCAGAGATAGAAAAGGAAAGTGAGATAGAGAGAAAGGAGGAGAAACGTATAAGAGAGAGAACGGGGGAGACAGGGAGAGAAAGAGATGGTGAGAGAGAGAAACAGAGAGGGGGAGAGAGAGAGAGAGAGAGAGAGAGAGAGAGAGAGAGAGAGATAGAGATGAAGGGGGAAAGGGAGAGAAAAAGAGGGAGAGAAAGGGTCAGACAGGGAGAATGAGAGAGAGAGAGACAGATGAAGAAGGAGAAAGAAAGAGAGGGAAAGGGTCAGACAGAGAGATGAGGAGAGGAAGAGACAGAGAGAGGCAGAGATGGAGGGGGAAGAGAGAGAGAGAGAGAGAGAGAGAGAGAGAGAGAGAGAGAGAGAGAGAGAGAGAGAGAGAGAG
>JAQMYF010000021.1:1605628-1628973 GCA_030014195.1 Neosilurus mollespiculum | reverse complement strand
CTCCCTCTTCACCACGACGGACCAGTACAAGCTCCGCTTTACAGCAGAGGCTGCACCGATCCACCTGTCAATCTCCCGCTCCATTCATCCCTCAGTCGTGAACAAGAACCCGAGATACTTGAACTCCTCCACTTGGGGCAGGACCTCATTCCAGACCTGGAGGGGGCATTCCACCCTTTTCCGGCTGAGAACCATGGCCTTGGACTTGGAGGTGCTGATTCTCATTCCGGCCGCTTCGCACTCAGCTGCGAATCGCTCCAACGAGAGCTGGAGGACAGCTTTGTCGGAGTCCAACCCCAACTGGAAACAAATTCGACATGTTGTTACCTGAAAGGGTATAGCACATCGATCAATTATTAATTGGCAAATCAGCCTGCTAAGCGCAAAAGCACAAGAGGTAAAAATCAATGCACACTTAGCTAAAGTTTAACAGCGGGCACAAGGACACAAATCAAACATGAGTTCAGAGACCACACTTTAATTTCATTATCACTTCAAAGTCATTTTGAAGAAATTGTTCAAACTGCATGCAGTGCATTATGGGAATACTGAGGACAGGACTAAGAGTGGGTTGTGTGTTGTACATGTGAACTGTTGCCGTAAAACCATGAGCTAGGTGTGATTTGAGGCGTACTGGGGAATGTTCAGGATTTGAAATGGAATTAGTGCATTTAAAGATTAACTGTAATCTTAATCCTATCAGACTGAACTAATGCGCTGGATTGGATGGGTGGGGTTTTACAATGAGATTAGATTAGACAAGAGGGGCCTTATATCTTTATAAACGGTTATCTGCGGTTTATTTATTATACATTTAAAGCTGTATTTAAAAAAAAAAAATACAAATAAAGTTCCATTTATCATTTTAATAATTTAAAGAAAGAGGATACCTTAACAAAAGTTTAAGAAACATATTAAAGTATAAGAGAACCGCCACCTTGTTTAAGTGTACCATCCCAGCTATAACAAAAGGTACTGTTTGGTTCCTGAGTAGCTAAGAGAAGGATACTAATGTTTCTGGACTGTATTAGAATAAAGGCTGGAGTTTAGGCCAAATGCAGGACTTGTTTTAATCTGTGTCCTTCTCACTCATAATACTAATGAAGTCTCGAGGGACAAGTAAAGCCACAGTTCTTCCAAAAGGCCATCTGTCACGGCATCGCTACTGTACATCATGAATATGCAACTACACTGGATCCTTTCAGCAAACGTTCCTGACCCATGCGCTTCCTCTGTCATAAAAACGCAGCATTACAGTTAGGAAATGAGTTGAGAATTTGACTGATGAAAGAAAGATAGAATCTTCTGTAAGCACACACAGCAGGTTTGGAGAAATAAAGCAGATCACAGACTGAGTTACTATAATGTCAGTACAAAATCAGATTATGAGCCTCCATCTGAGTGGATCAGATAACAACGAAGAGATAAAAGGAATAACTCATGCAGATGCTTGTGTCTGATCATCAGAGACTTCAGCCAACCTCACATTCTTTTTTGCTTCTGTCGTTATTATTTTTGTTTGTAGAGACTACCGTTCATCTCACGGCAAGAAGTTCCTGGGTTTGAGTCCAGGGCTTGGTGAGGGCATTTCTGTGTGGAGTTTACTTGTACACCCCATGCTTGTTTGGGTTTCCTCCCACAGTCCAAAGACATGCACATTACGCTAATTGGCTGCTCCAAATTGCCCCTAGGTGCAAATGTGAGTGTGAATGGTTGTGTGTGTTGGCCCTGCATTGGACTGTTGAGCTGAGTTAAAGAAAGAAAAAAAAAAGCTTAACAAATGTATTATATTATTAATATATAAGCATATTGTACTGTTAATAATATCTTATTAGTATATTAACATGCAGTAATGTAAATAACAGATTTTTAGCATATTAGTATATTGAAATCTGGATATATCAGCACAACATAAAATAAATATTATCTTATTAGTATATAATTATACTGTAATGTAAACATTAGCTGACTGGTATATTATTATAATGCAATATAAACATGTTAGCATGTAATGTAAATATTATCTTATTAGAATATTAGTGTACTGTAATATGTGTATATTAACACACTGTAAATATTAGCTGATTAGCATATTATTATAATGTAATATAAATGTTAGCATATTTTAATGTAAATATTATCTTATTAGAATATTAGTGAACTGTAATATGTATATATTAACATACTGTAATGTAAATATTAGCTGATTAGCATATAATTATAATGTAATATGAATATGTTAGCATATTGTAATGTAAATATTATCTTATTAGAATATTAGTGTACTGTAATATGTATATATTAACACACTGTAATGTAAATATTAGCTGATTAGCATATAATTATAATGTAATATAAATATGTTAGCATATTTAAATGTAAATATTATCTTATTAGAGTATTAGTGTACTGTAATATGTATATATTAACATACTGTAATGTAAATATTAGCTGATTAGCATATAATTATAATGTAATATGAATATGTTAGCATATTGTAATGTAAATATTATCTTATTAGAATATTAGTGTACTGTAATATGTATATATTAACACACTGTAATGTAAATATTAGCTGATTAGCATATTATTATAATGTAATATAAATATGTTAGCATATTGTAATGTAAATATAATCTTATTAGAATATTAGTGTACTGGTATATGAATATATACACACTGTAATTTAAATATAACCTTATTAGAATATTACTATTGTTATTTAAATATATTAGCATTCCATAATGTAACTATCATTTTATTAGCATATTATATATACTGCAATATAAATATGATCTTTTTAGTATATTATACTGTTATATGAATGTATTAGAACACTCATATTAGTATACTGTATTATGGACAGATTAGCATATTGTAATATTAATATTATTGTAATCAGGCTGAAATACAGTCCTGTGTTCAGACTGTGTGTGTGTGTGTGTGTGTGTGTGTAGTCTGAACACTGGACTTTATTACAGTCACAAATACAGTCATTTACATGTTTATGTGTATGAAAATATTTGATACAGAGATAAACACACAAACCCAAAAACCTGAGCATCGCCTAGTAAACAAGACCATTTCCGTTGTTGTGCATGGCAGCAGGAAAGCCCCGCCCCTCGATACTTCATTGACTCTCCTCGCGTCAGTCACGCGGAGCTCGGAAATGATTGGTCAGAGATCAGTGAGAGGGCGAGATAGGTTTCTGTCGGGCTGTCAGAAATGAAACCAAAGCACGACTCAAAAGGAAAGTAAAAATATCCAGTAAATGCTACGAGACGAGTCGCTGCCGAGTCGTATTATCGGAAGAGGGGTAAGTTTGTAAAGGAAGCGGCGCTGGGCTGTTAGTTTTACCCCGCGCTGTTATGTGCTAGCAGGCCTGCCCTGTATCTGTTAGCTTGGCATAGCGCTACAGTGTGTAGAGGGGCGGACGGTGTAAACAGTGGCGTCGTAATAATTCAGAAATATCTGATATGATTCATCTTCTTGGAGGAAACTGGTGGAAGATGAGTACTGTTTTCCTTCTTAGGAATAGCTGAGTTATTAAAGGCTGAGGAAGAATATGTGGGAATCAGTGCAGCTGCCATCCATGTAGCCTTATTGTGAGGTAAGATGACTTCATTATCATAACAAATATTATTCTTATTATTCCAGGTGACTTATTATCCATTTTTACACTTTATACTTTAGTAAGAGTGATATTACTGTGTCCTGGGCATTATGGGTGATTGCTTCATATTGGGTTTGGTCGGTGTTTCGCAATGGGCTCCTGTAATTCCATTAAAACAACATACACACACAGATCATACCCCAAGGGAGGTTTCCTTCAGATTTATACTCATTCAGTATCTCTAATATCCATGCAAAGAAAATCCACATGTCATATGAGGACACATTCTTCGCCTGCTTTCTGACCGACCTGATTTTGGATCTTCTCATCACCAGGACGCTCGATTCGGTTGATGAAATCACCAAGAGTTCCATTAAGAGTTGATCCAAAAGGCGCTTCTGGTTTCTTCTCTATTTTTTTTTTCTTTTTTCGAGGAAATGTATTTCATTTATCCCTCAAATTGTTCATCTTTAACTATATACAACTATATAACTCTATAACTTTAACTAGATAAGGCTGAACGTTTGTGGAAACCTGGTGACTGGCGATTTTTCTCTGTAGGAACTTTCTCTCTTTTTGAACTGAGAACAATTTCAGATCTTATAGCGCCATTTTTTATGGACTTGTTTTGCTCCTACTTCAGGGCAGGTACTATCACAGTACAGAAGGAACCGTGAGTGGCGTAAACGTGCAGTGATTGGTCCCGTGCAGCCCCGGCAACCGCCTTCTTTAAAATCTTTTAAAAAAATTTAAACAACGGCTCTTAGCCATGTTAGAAAAAAAAAAAGAGAGAGAAACAATAAAAAAACCCCAGACAAATGTACACGTGACAGATGAAATTCGAAGGGATTTTGAAACGTCGAAATATCGAAATATTTAAATTTTTTGCTATACCACGCGTCAGATGGCTGTTGTCAGTTCAGCGTTCCTACTGAAAGTGTGAATGCAAACAGAAAAAAAGGCCTTGGTGGTTTTTAGTTCTCTGGGGAACTCCTCAGACTGTAGTTCAGCTCACTTAGTACTACTCAGTCCGAAAGCACCTTGTCCCCCCCCTTCCGTATGTGGTCTTACCTCAAAATTTGTGCACACAGATTTTATGTGATGCATTCGTACGAGGCGTACTGGATTTAAGAGATGCAGACCTGTTCCAGTAGGACATTTCCCCCTGGGTGCATAGTGAGATCCATGAACACATGGTTTGCCAAAGTTGGAATAGAAGAGCTCCTGGACAAGACCTGACTTTAACCCTATTGGGATGAACTGAGACATAGACTGCATCTCCTGATCTCCCTAATGTTATTTTCGCACACGAATCCCACAGCCAAGCTCAGAAATCCATCAGACGAAAAGGCTACCCGCATTTTCCACAAACATGAGATTAGAGATGCCCATTATTACTCTGCATCTACCATAAACTTCACGAGCGTACCGAATCACTAAATCTAAGCTAAGCCCTTTCGTTCCCTTCTGTCCGGTCCCACAGGTGAGATGGTGCGTGAACGGTGTGTGTAGCAGCAGACGGCAGCATGGCCCACTTCGATACAGAGTACCAGCGCCTGGAGGCGTCCTACAGTGACTCCCCTCCGGGAGAGGAGAATCTCTTGGTTCATGTACCAGAGGGCTCGAAGTGTAAGACAAACCCCCCGGAAGCAGCATGTTCATGATACGACTGTGATTCTCCACCTTTATAGTTTCATTAAAATATTTATTTTAAGTTTTTTTCTGTCTTTCTCCTCAGCTCACTGGCACCATATCGAAAACTTAGACCTCTTTTTCCAAAGAATATCCTTTCTAATCCGAGTACTAAATGATCCTCCTTTTAAATGTCATAATAATCAACTTTTCTGTTGTCTGCTGGCATCTTTACGGAAAGATTAAAAGAGATTTTCTTTAACTATTGTCACGTCTATAACCTTCATCAGAAGAATGGATTCACCTGTATGCTTCTAGGCGAAATCTTCGAGCTTGTGTAAGTATAACTAGGGTAACCTGCTTACCGTTGCACATAAAAGTGCATTCTCTAAGGGTTCACCACTTCCTTTTCCTTTAAGTAACAACAAGAAAATGTTTCTTTGCAGCTTGATGCATTTACAGTCATGTGAAAAAATACGTACAATATACAAATACTGTATGTTAAGATAGATAACAAGGAAACTTTTCACCTTCTTTGATACAGAGCCTACAGATAAAGGTGATAAACATAAAGTTGACATTTTCATCATTTAAATATCCCAAAAAATCAGATCAGACCCATCGGAAAAGTAAGCACATAACATGTATCATGCCTTCAAGTCCACAAAATTAGAATCAGGTGTTCCAGATTGGGTGCCATTGGTTAGAACCTCCTGCAGTTGGAACACCTGAAATCCAGGGTCTGGTGCTGTCTTTGCTATTGCTTTGCATTGATGGCTCTCCAGGGGGAAAAAATGCTATCCAAAAGGAACATTAGAGCAAGGCTACGATTGGCCAGTGGACATATAGGCAAAGACCAGACCTTTGGAATAACATGCTCAGGAGGAGAAATCAAGGGTACGCTAAGATTGGTCACGACCATGTGAAGAGGAGAAGATCCTCATACCAACTGTGAGGCATGATGGGATAGCATTATTATGGTTTGGGCTTGTTTTGCTGCCTCAGGGCCTGGTCACCTTGCAGTCATTATTTCTGCATCATATCAAAGAATGCTTGAAGATGATGTGAGGCCATGTGGTTGAAAGTTTAAATAGATCCAGATGTGCAACAATCCTGAACACACTCGCAAAAATCCACTAAAAAAAGGCTTAAAAATGTATAGAATGACCGAGTTGAAGCAAATACAAGTTTATCATGGATTTGAAAATCCTTAAATATCTCGCTAATGAATCGAGGACATTCAAAACTTTCAGCGAGCCAACATCAGAGACTGGTGGACAATTACGCAAAACACGTACAAGAAGTTATTCCTGCTAAAGGGGCAAAACTAGCTTCTGAGGTCAAGGTTGTACTTATTTTCTCCACGGAAGTATATCATAAGATTTGCCACGGGATGTCCTTGTTTTTCCGCATGGCTGTATGTAATCCATTGCTTGCATTTCAGGCAACTAGTATTCGTGGTGACGTTCACTGTTTTCCTGGCCAACTGCGTGGACTACGACATCCTGTTCGCCAACAAGTTTGTCAATCATACCGACTCGTCCAAGGTGACTCTCCCTGATGCGTTTCTTCCTGTGGATGTGTGTCATGCTCGGTAAGTCTAGTGCCTCAGTGGTCATTCATAGGTTATGTATGCCTAGTACCTGATCTGAAAAAGCGTTCTCGTCCCCGCATTTTAGGATCCGTGATAACGTCTTGGTCATATTTATTCTGGTGATATCTGGGGTGTTCTGGCTCCATCGTTTGGTCAAATTTATCTACAATGTCTGCTGCTACTGGGAGATCCGCTCTTTTTACATCAACGCTCTAAAAATGTCAACGGTGAGTAGAGGGTTGAAGTTGAAACCTTCATTTTTCCCAAAGAAAAGGTCGGATTGTTGACAAATCTGAAAGACTGAAGTCAAACAATCTTACAAGCTTGGAAAAGTGGGATGCAGCTTGTCCAAAAATCCGTGGATCATCTGTAGTTTGTTAGTTATGGTCAGCGATGCCGTGTTCAGGACCACCATAGAAGGGAACCTGCCAGTAACCTGCTGGCCTATTTATTTATTTATTTATTTATTTTGATTGACAGGTGGACCTTCCTTATTTCACCTGGCAAGAGGTTCAGGCGCGGATCATCGAGATCCAAAAAGAGCATCAGATCTGCATCCACAAGAAGGAGCTCACCGAGCTGGATATCTACCACCGCATCCTGCGCTTTAAGAACTACATGGTGGCGATGGTGAACAAGTCCCTGCTGCCGGTCCGTTTCCGTTTACCCGTGATGGGCGATTACGTCTTTTACACACGTGGCCTCAAGTACAACTTCGAGCTGATCTTCTTCTGGGGTCCCGGCTCTCTGTTTGAGAATGAGTGGAGCCTCAAATCCGAGTACAAGCGTGGAGGAAACCGGTTGGACTTGGCCGACCGCTTGAGCTCCAGGATCCTGTGGATTGGCATCGCCAACCTGCTCCTGTGCCCCGTTATTCTCATCTGGCAGATCCTGTACGCCTTCTTCAGCTACACGGAGGTCATTAAACGCGAGCCTGGCAGTCTCGGGGCTCGCTGCTGGTCCCTGTACGGCCGCTGCTACCTACGCCATTTCAACGAGCTTGACCACGAGCTCATGTCTCGCCTCAGCAAAGGCTACAAGGCGTCATCCAAGTACATGAACTGTTTCATGTCGCCTCTGCTCACAGTGGTGGCCAAGAACGTCGCCTTCTTCGCCGGGTCCATATTAGCCGTGCTTATCGCTCTGACCATATACGACGAGGACGTGCTGGCTGTAGAGCACGTTCTCAGCAGCATCACGCTCCTCGGGGTTTGCATTACAGTCTGCCGGTATGTACTGTAGTGCCTGATTTATTTTTTTTTTAATCTTGTCTTCTCTGCAATATTGCAAAATATTTCCGTTTGTTCCTTTGCAGGTCGTTTATTCCCGACAAGCACATGGTGTTTTGCCCAGAGCAGCTGCTTAAAGTGATTCTCGCTCACATACACTACATGCCTGATCACTGGCAAGGCAACGCCCACCGCTACGAGACCAGAGACGAGTTCGCTCAAGTGTTCCAGTACAAAGCTGTAAGGCATGCACACCTGCCCCGGACTCTCCTACGATCATTCGATGATGTGATAGATACGAGAATGTTTGAGTAACGATGTCATATTTATAAGGGTTGCGGGTGGTACAGTGGTGTAGTGGTTAGCATGTCTGCCTCACGGCCTCACAGCAAGAAGGTCCTGGGTTCGAGTCCCGGGCTTGGCCAGGGCCTTTCTATGTGGAGTTTGCATGTTTTTCCAGTGTTTTTCATTTTCTAAGCCGCTTAATCCTGATTAGGGTCGCGGGGAGGCTGGCGCCCATCTCAACCGGCTCTGGGAGAGGACAGGGTACACCCTGTACAGCTCACCAGGCCATCGCAGGGCCAGCACACATACAACCATTCACACTCACACTCACACCTAGGGGGGGATTTGGAACAGCCAGTTAGTCTACTGTGCATGTTTTTGGACTGTGGGAGGAAACCGGAGTACCCGGAGGAAACCCACGCAAGCACAGGGAGAACATGCAAACTCCACACAGAAACGCCCCGAGCCCGGGAATCGAACCCTGGACCTTCTTGCTGTGAGGCGGACGTGCTAACCACTGCGCCACCGTGCCGCCCCTTTGGTAAAAATGTAAATATTATTCGTGCAAGTAGACAAGTTTATTCAGGGAGGTTTAACCACACCCTGGTCATGTGATCTTTGTTTTTTAAGTAAGCAATGCCTTATAACTTAAATAAAGTACATGTGTTTTTTAAAGGATGAAAACTGTCATGTCTTCCTTTTCCTCTTCCTCATCCCATATGGAAGGTGTTCATCCTTGAGGAGCTGCTCAGTCCCGTCATCACACCCTTCATCCTCATCTTCTGCCTGCGCCGCAAATCTCTGGAGATCATCGACTTCTTCCGCAATTTCACCGTCGAGGTGGTGGGCGTCGGAGACACCTGCTCTTTCGCTCAGATGGACGTCCGGCAACATGGCCATCCCGCTGTGAGTTTAACCCCACACCTAATGTTCAAGGTTTTATTCAATTCTAAGAAATAAAGCCTAAACTTCATCATCTCGACACTTATCAGGAGTCTTTACCGTAGAGTAGAAGAACTCTTGTATCTCTTACTGACTGTTTTGACTTATTCTGACCCGCCCGTTCCAGTGGATGTCTGCGGGGAAGACAGAGGCCTCGATCTACCAGCAGGCGGAGGACGGGAAGACCGAGCTGTCTCTCATGCACTTCGCCATCACTAATCCTCAGTGGCAGCCTCCGCGAGAGAGCACGCATTTTATTAGCCAGCTGAAAGAGAAAGTGCACCGCGAGGCCACTGGAGGGCAGCAGGGCAACGCAGCGGAGAATCTCGCATCCGCTCACTCGATACAGTCCGAGTCGGAGGTGCGTGTGTATAGAGACACTGATAATTTGGCTTATTTATATATAAAGTTAAAGCAGACATGTTAACAAGCGCCCTCTGGTGTCCACATAAAGAAATTCAAGCTGCACAGGGTAAAAAAAAATACAGCTGTAGTATCAGTGCTCTTCTGCTCACTAGCGGTTTAATAGTTTCCCTGAAGCAAGGCTTACCTGTGCACTCTCCATCCTTAAAGCCCCGAAGTCTCATCGCGAACCTCCTGGCTGGACCGCCATCCTTGGCCTCGCTACACCTGGGTCGGGATGGTTCCATCATCAATCACTTTTCGATGGGAGTGAGCGAGGGTGTGTCGGCGCTGCGCTCCCTCTCCCCCCTCAGCACCAGCCAGCACCTGAGGGCCAGCTACCCGTCTGCCAGGCTGCCCCGACCGGATCACCCAGCTGTGGCAGCAGGCAGAGCCATGGCAGGCTCCGGGTACGCATCCAGTCATTTTCATGGTGGTTGTTGTTGTTTGTGTTGTCTTTTTTTTTAACCTTTTCATAATAATTGACAATGGAGACTCCTTCCAAAATGAATGAAAAAAAACTGCTTACAGAAAACTGGATCAAAATACACACGATTTTATAAATCACGATAATGCGCTACAGCCAGAGCTGCTGGAGTACAAAGAGATTCATCTGACCAATCAGAATCCAGTGCTTTAAAATTGACCTACTGTGACTTGCTTTATTGTTGCGGTACCTGTAGTTCCTCTACTGACTGAGGCTGCCCTGGACTGTGTGTGTGTGTGCGTGCGCCCTGGATTGCCCCCTACTGGTGGGGAGGGGCGTTACAGGGGAGATTGTTGAACCAAAAATATTAGAATAACGTATTAGAAAGTGAAAGTAATATTTTGTTGTTGTGTTTATCATGTCCTCACCTAATTAATATAATCAAAAATAATAATGCTACTGCCTCTCTCTCTCTCTCTCTCTCTCTCTCTCTCTCCCTCTCCCAGGACCGATGCCCACACTGTCAGTTCAGGTAGCAGCGCTTGGGAAGGTCAGCTGACCAGCATGGTCCTATCAGAATACGCCTCCACAGAAATGAGTATTCACGCCCTGTACATGCACGAGGTGACGCCGATAGACGAACGTTATTTAAAAGCATCGCACTACACTTGTCTCCTTAACTCACTCTGCCTGATCTTTATTTATTTACTTATTTTTTTACACCCAGATGCACAAGCAGCAGTCCCGTGCCGAGATCTCACGCCACACGTGGCATCGGCAGGAGAGCGACGAGAGCGGCGACAGCGTCCATGAATACACGGACGCGACTCGCCACCTTCCCCGCTCCAACACTTTCCCTTGCAACACCACTCCCAACCAGCAGGGGGCCACCGTCCCGAGCAGCGTCAGTCAGTACGGAGGAACTACAGGTACAACGACAAGGAACACTAGTTACAGATTTTATTAAATGATGTGATTTTTCATTTTGAAACTCTACTCTTGATTCTGATTGGTCGGAATGAGTTGATTCCATTTTTCTCACGGTAGTGTTATCTTGAAGTCACGTTTGTTGTGTTATTTACTAATGACTTGATCACGATGGGGTGACGCCATGATCCGGTGGTGTAGTGTTTAGCACGTCCGCCTCACAGCAAGAAGGTGCTGGGTTCGAGTCCCGTGCTCCAAGGAGTTTGCATGTTCGCTTCGTGCTTGCGTGGGTTTCTTCTGGGTACTCTGGTTTCCTCCTACAGTCCAAAGACATGCACGTTAGGCTAATGGGCTGTTTCAGATTGCCCCTAGGTGTGAGTGCGAATGTGTGGGTTATGTGTGTGTGTGTGTGAGTGTGTTGGCGAGTTGGCGAGTTGTGAAGGATGCACCCAAAACACCCTGACCTTCAAATAAATGCATTTTCAGCTGTAATCTGAATGATGTTACTGTACTGTAATAAAAACACATTGATTCTGATATTAAAATTGACAAAATGACCCGTTTTAACGCCTCAATATGCCCTCTAGAGGTTAAAATCATCCCGAGTCTCATGCTGGCGTGGAGTCATGTGTTTGGTACTTCTCTACAGCATGAAGTTTAAGAGGAATGAAACACTACCGGAGCTGCTGAGAAATGATAACGGACTAATTCAATGTTAACGGTAATTTATTTGTTTATTTTTCTCTCACGGAGGCACCCGGGGACAGCGCACGGCCCGGATGCCGATGGGAGGCTGGGAGGAGGAGCCTGTAGCGGAGGAGGGTTCTGAAGACGAACTACCGCCACATGTTCATAAGGTAAAACATAATGTAAAAATTATACGCTGTATATATATATATATATATATATGGGGTGGGCAAAAAAAATGGCCTAAATTTTACCTTCAATAATAGTGAAACCCTTCGCCATAATCTTATAAAAATGTGCTGGATTTACCGAGCAGATGTTTTTAGTATTTCCTGCAAATATCAAGTAAATATCTTAAGTAGCCTTTGAATGAGAGCAAAAACAAGTGTCACAGTACGGGACATCTGTGTCTCCCATGACGCAACATATCGGGTGTCAGGAGCAGTGCGGCAACAGGTGTTTCACCCGTCAATCAAGTGTCGTCTGGGAATACCGCCCGGCTCCTGAATGTATCAGGAAAGACGAGTGCTCAGTGGGGAAATCTATGAAGGGTGCACGGAAAAATTATTAAAAGCGAGCTGGCAAAAGATCACCACGGATGGGGTCCAGAGTTCCTGGAAAAAAACGTCTGCGTTCTGTTTGTAAGGAAAACAGTGGACCGATTGACTGCTTGTTTAAGTGACATTACTCAGTTCAGCTTTTTAAGATGTTATCCTGAAATTAGCAGGAAGTAATAAGGACGTCTGCTCGGTAAATCCGGTACATTTTTATGAGATCACAGCCAGGGGTTTCAAAGTAATTGACCGTTAAAGTTTGGCCCATTTTTTTTTTTTTTTAGGCCCACCGATGTGTGTGTGTGTGTGTGTATATATATATATATATATATATATATATATATAAACATAGATTCCTGATGCCTGAGAATTTTTTTCTCCCACAGGTGACATCATGAGGATATTCTTGAGTTTATGAAAGGAAAACCCCCACCGGGCGATGGAAATGTAATAATTCACCCTTTTGGACGGCACTGAAGTTCACTGTACAGTATGATAGCACTGTACAGTATATATATAGAGATGTCATGAGATGAATCCGGGGATAAATAATTCATCATGATCGTTAGGAAATTAATTACAGAACAATGTTTTTAATTACTTGCAGTAAATTATTTGAAGTTATTAGTATACCTTTTGCTCGTCGGTACACAACTCTGGAGATGATACAAGCGAGGTGAACGGGGAGGTGGGAGGGGAAGGGGAGGCGAGAGGGAGGGGTTGATTGTTTTTTGTTATGAAGGTGTCTTGATTATGTAAAAATAGAGACGCTCGTTAATGCCACTGCATATCACTTTTAAAGGCGTATCCAGTCTGATATGGTCCTGACTAACAATCCCCAGGAGATTTGAACTTTTCTTGTACGGCAAGGTGCAGATTTAAAACATCATCGTCGAAATACGCGACACGTCCGCCGAGACCTGCATGTTCTTTACCGTCTCCGAGGTTTGCACACACGGGAATGCACTTTAACGTCTCGTCAAATCCAAAGGATGTTTTTTCGCTTTTTTATTTCGTGCTCTACACGTTTCGTTTTCTGCCACGGCGTGTAGGTAAACAAGCGTTTGTGGTTCGAGACGAAACTGGTGCTCGTGGACATCGTAGTGATTTTAGCAACATGGACGCACAGAAATGTTTGTGTTTCTTTTTGTTTTGTTCTTAATGTACAAATATGTTTAAAGAAAAGCTGCATTTGTTCTTAAGTAAATTATATCATAGATATAACTGTATATCACATCATATCTCTGAAATGCAGCTGATGCTCGAACATGAATCATTTTCTGAAGTTTGAACTAACTTATAGAGTTATACGTATATACGTGTACATCTTTTATTATTATTATTTTGCCCCTTTTATGGCCTTGAGTTGTAATAATGTAAATTTGTACAGCTGTAAATTCATTACAAGAAAGTGTTCAATAATTTGTGCATTCCAAACCGTCTTTGTGTGGTTTCTTTCACCTTGTGTAATATACAGTATATATTAGTATACACTCCACGGGAATGGTGCGATCTAATTGGTTGTCTCTGAATATTTTTATTATTATTATCCGTTCAAGAGATTTTCTCGTTTCTGGTTGGTGGAAAGCCATGAAATAATTCTTAGTATTGCATCGTTTCCATGGGATAAGTGTGTAAGTGAATGATTATTGCACAGGTGCTACATAACGTGACTGTCTACTCAAAAATATATCTAATATGAATACATTAATTATATATTCATATGTATCATTATAGATATTCATATAAAAATATTATGAATAATAAGAAATTCTAGAATAATTCTCTACATCATACTTCCCCACATTAAATAATTGTTTATCATCCACCTCTCAAACTCAGAATAATAACTGCATTAATTATAAATATAAAAAAATAAACCATAAAAAAATCTTGTTAGTTTGCTGGGGTTTTTTTTTAATGTTCTTGTGTAGTATACAACAAAAACAAAAATATCCCTTTACTATCCCTATAGCAGGAAGGTCCCGGGTTCGAGTCCCAGGCTTGGACGTTTCTGTGTGGAGTCGTCATGCTTGTGTGGGTTTCCTCCAGGTACTCCGGTTTCCTCCCACAGTCCAAAGGCATGCACATTAGGCTAAGTGGCTGTTCCAAATTGCCCCTAGGTGAGAGTATTTGTGTGAATGGTTGTGTGTGTTGCCCTGCGATGGTCTGGCGAGCTGTTCGAGGTGTACCCTGCCTTCGCCCCGGTCGGCTGAGATAGGCTCCGGCCCCTCCGCGGCCCTAGGGGGAGTAAGAGGTTCAGCACGTTATACGCAGATGTATGACAGCAAATGTATTAATTAATTATTTAAAAATAATTAAAAAAAAAAAAAATAATAATAATAATTAATAAATTAATTAATTAATTAATTAAAGAAATAAATCGAACATCCACAAAATAAATTGTACTAAAGCAGATTTAAAAAAAAAAAAAAATTAAAAAAAAAAAAAAAGGAAAAGTACAAGCGCCCGAACAGGGACTTGAACCCTGGACCCTCAGATTAAAAGTCTGATGCTCTACCGACTGAGCTATCCGGGCTCTGAGGTGAAGGATTATGGTTAGATTTATAAAACTACACAGATCACTGCTTAATACAGTTTAAATTCTTTCATTGATCCTTATTGAATATTTATGTATAAAAAAAAACCAGAACTTTCATATTGTAGTTCTGTAGAAGAAAGCCTTACTGAACACAGTTTCTCACTGAAAGAGTTTTATTTATTTATCTTTACCTTAAAGGATTTTGGTCTCTTAAAAAAATCCAAGACTAAATTTTAATGTTTTACAGCACATTTCATGACAGGGTGACACATTTATGTGCACACAACGTGAAAAAAAACAACCGACACGGAATTAGCATTGTTGCTAGCTAGTCCGCCATATTGAAGGTATGAAACGTCCGCCATATTGCAAAGTTCAGATCTACAGATAAACGCCTTTAGCGCCTCTAGCGACTGGCTGTGGTATGACTTTTAACCCGTGTCCACATTAGACTTTAAATGAATGAATAAATAAATAAAATGTTTGCCAGCTGTACCAAAGTCACATCACTTTTTTTTTTTTTTTTTTTTTTTTTAAATCACTTACCATTAATGAGAAACATTTAAATACTCACCCGCTCATTTTGCCAGACTGATTAATCCTATTAGGGTCGCAGGGAGGCTGGAGCCCATCTCAACCGACGCTGGGCGATGGCATCGTACACCGTGAACCAGCTCACCAAACCATAACACGGCCAACACACAGACAGGCAATTTGAAACCGTCGATTAGCCGAACATGCATGTCTTTGGACCCTATGAGGAAACCCGTACAAGCATGGAAAGAACGTGCAAACCCCCACACAGAAACGCTCTCTCCCAGCCTGGAGGTCATACCCAGGACCTTCTTGCTGTGAGGCAGAAATGCCAACACCTACACCACCCGATAAATAAGTTTTAGCCAAACCACCTGCCTTTGGTGTCATTTATATTGCGTCAGTTTGGTAAATTCTCTCTCAGCGGTTGTTTCTCTGCTAAAAAAATTGTTATAAGTTGAACGTAGTAGTGGGGAGATGATTCCCCCCCCTCCCCCTCCATGGCTGAAGCATCCTTGAGCAAGACTCCTAACCCCAATCTGCTCTCCAGGGACTGCAAAGGGGTTGCCCAACGCGCCTGTGTGTGTTTGTGTGTGTGTGTGTGTGTGTATGCTCACTGTCTACGTGTAAGAGTGTGTGTGCTCACTTGGGCCGATTTAAAACGCAGATGCGAATTTTCCCCTGGCGGGATTTTTAGAGTATATCTATCAAACAAACAAACAAATAAATCCACTCTTCAGACACGAGACAAATGTGAAATAAAATATTTATTGAACATAGAAAAGCTACAGCTGAATATAAAATCCATGTAATCATATAAAAGACTTCATGCTTTGTTGTGCAGTATAACGGTGATTCTGTACAGACTCCAGTGCAAACGTCTTACAAACGGGGAAGAAACACAAAACTAAACAACTGTAGGGATTTCCAGAACATCTGCAGTGAGAAACATTTCAAAAAGGATGGAAAATAAAAAAACAAGGATACTCGCTGACCCTTTAAACACATTCAGGTGGTCGTTTGTGGTTAATCTGAGGTTGGAATATAAAAGCATGTAAAAAATAATTTATTACAAAATGACGAGTATCTTGAAAACACACAACCACACCGGTAACAGAACCCTGATCCCTGAGTCCTGATGATTCGTTTGTTCATCGGTCAGTTTTCCTGGGAAAAGAGAACGCCGCAGGGGAACCTAGCGAGACAGAAAGCATCGCTACGTTAATACAGTGTTCGTCTTACTTTATAAGCCCCTCCCACTTATTAAACACCCGAGTGTTCAAAAGCTACAGAGTTAAACGTGACTGAGAACACAGGACGATGAACTAGTGATGTGAGCACGCAGGGTGGGCCGGCCGAGCCCGTCACTCACCTAAAGGCCGCGTGTAACCTGGCGACAAACAACTCAAATACAGCCAGGTTCTATTCTCATGCAACCATTTTTGCCGAAAACCCATCATATCGGTGAGACTCCGCCGCCGCTCGTCTGGGAGGGCTGCAGGACGGAGGGCAGACAGTGAAAAAAGCGCCGGCGACAAGACATCCGACCGGTCCAACCGTCTTGTGTAATCAGTCACAGAAACTCCATGAAAAGTAGCCACAGGTTCAGGATTAAAACAGTGAGAGGAAGTTTAGTGATTTCGTTACGCTTGTGGCGGATTACAGACCGACAGAACAGGCGGAGCTTCCTCAGGTCATCTACATACACATGCCGTAATCAAACCTCACAGGACGCACACACTCTTCAAATATCAAAGCTCTTAGCAGTCCGTAAATACAGTCATTCCTATTAAAAAGATGTAACGATATACTGTGATCACTCGTGATACAGATTCATGACGATCAGAAGAATGGAAATTAAAAAAGACGCTTATTTTTTAAAACCTTCGCAATCTTTGATTGAAGTTAATAGAGGGCGTACAATAGGCACGCAGCATCCCTGCAGGCAGAAATAATGTGGTTTAAATTCCACGAGGGGACGACGGCACCTTTATACGGGCTGCTGAAAGAAAAAAAGCAAAGCAAGGACATCGTTCTATATTTAAACCTGACCGCAGCCTTCACTGTAGTTCACTGGCTATTAAGGGACATTTTTGAGCATCATTAAGCTTCTATGATTTTACCTTTCACTTTACAAATATTTGTATATAAAAGTACAGTTAAAATGTTCATTCATTCATTTCCTAAGCCACTTAATCCTAATTAGGGTCGTGGGTCTACCGTGCATGTTTTTGGACTGTGGGAGAAAACCGGTGTACCTGGAGGAAACCTCCGCACATGCAGGAGTGTTCGATTCCCCTTACACCCCTTTATCTATTTAACAAACACGTACACTTTATCCATTCATAGATGCACTGAATGTCACCTAACACCCCAAACAGGAAGTGGGTGATGTGACCGTGTCCCTACCTGGACGGACTGCTCCTAGGCGCTGCTGGACACTCTCCAGGTGATGAATGTAGTCTGCGAGAGAGCGTTCCTGCTCCTGTGAGGGGGTGAGAGTGCGCTCAGAGGGGGCCAGGATGCTTCCGGAGTAACCTCTGAGGAAATACCACCACCACCACCACCACCATCATCATCATCATCCTGATCAAAATGATGGACGCTGATGAAGCGAGCAGGTGACGCGGATTTACCTGTTGTGCAGTCTGAAAGGAGATTTGACGGGCGGCGCCAGCGATGAGACGGCAGTGCGCTGGGTGAGAATGCGGTCACGGGTGGGCGGAGAGTTGAACGCGGCTCCCGACTGCTGGGGTTTCAGAACCTCGATCCTTCCAGCTGGAGTCAAAAGGAAGAGAAAATAGTACAAAAAAACATCTTGGGGGGGGAAAAAAAAAAAAATAAAAAATAAAAAAAAAATAAAAAAAAAAAAACACCCACCACACCCAGGTCATGAAAAGAAATTAAACTTCCTGTCAGGGCGGGGTCACGGAGCCACGGCTCTCACCTGCACCATTACTGCCCACGTTTCCTATCGAGCTTCTTTTCGTGGCCCTCTGCCACTTCCTGGTGAGGAACTTGAGTCTGGCGGGGAAGATGTCAACGAATTAGCGAATCATCTCTCTCTCATCACCTCAATCAGGACAAACCGAACGCCTCCTACCTGGAGATGGCGATGAGCGCTCGAACGGCGCTCCGGAAGCGGCTGATCGGTCGGGAGGCTTGCGTGACGAGCGACGGCTGGGCGCCCATCCGTGCGATGAGAGCCAGCGTGGCCTGCTCGCAGTCCTGGAACCCACCGAGCAGCAGCAGCAGGTAGCGCTTCTGATACACCAGAGACTTGCGGTAGCTCTCCGCCCTCAGGTACTTCTCGTACAGTCTCTGAACCTGTGGCAGAGGAGGGGGTGGGGGGGGACAGGCGGCTGAAGACGCTCGGGACCCGACCGGTGCATTACACCACCACCAATACCCTACATCAAAATGAGGGCTCTCCGGAAGCAGGAACCTGTGCATGGAAATACCTTATTATTGGGAAGCTCTGTGATTGGTCGGTTCTCGTTCCTGGCTGTAGCCTTCACGAGATCTTCCTCGGCTTTGCGTAGAGCAGCCTGCAGGGCCGCCTTCTCTTTCTGCCAGGCCAGTTTCTCAGATGATGCCGACGGGTCGAGCTGCACCGAAGACTTCTCCTTTAAAACAGCACAGAATTTTACGGTCAGCGTCTGAACCGTAATCAGATTTCGCAACAATAAACCACCGGTTCTCATCGGAGTCGCCGGGGTTGGGGGGGAGACGGGGCGGGAATATATAACAGACATTTCTGCTGCCACATTGTGCCAAGAACCATGTAAGAACCTGTTCGGTGCGTTTGAGGTTGCGCAGGTCTCTCTCCAGACAGGACACGGTGTGTTTGAGGGCGATCTTCTCTTCGCTCAGAGCCGCGAGACGCTCCGCCAGCTCCGAATTCTCCTTTAGTACACGCTCCCGCAGGGACGCGGAGGACGAAGGGGAATCCTAGAACGGCCAATCCATACAGATGATATCATCGTGAACAAAGATGCTTAGAACTTTACAGGTATGCCAGTGTGTGTGTGTGTGTGTGTGTGTGTGTGTAACCTGTGTGTGAGAGATGTGAGTGCTGTCAGTAACATGCAGGTCCCTGTGTAGGCGTTCAGACGTCAAGCGCTTCTCCTGCTGTTCCAGGTCAGCCAGAGTCTGCTGCAGCTGTCTCAACTGCTGCTGATCTCGCTCTCGCAGCGCCTCCAGCTCCACCTACACACAAAAACACACACACGCTGCGTTTACACCAGAACCACGTGATCGTACCTCTATTCATCCATGAAACTCCTCCATCCTGTACCAGTTTCTCTCTGGTGCGCTCCTGCCGCCGCTCCTTATCCTCCTCCTCCTGTTTCTCGCGCCGCCTCTGCTTTTCCCTTTGCTCCTCCCTCGTTCTTTCCTTTTCCGTCACCTCCCTCATCTTCTCCTTCATGGCATCCAGTTCTGTCTGAAGCCGAGCAGCGCGCTGTCTCTCTGTCTCCAGGCTGCGACTCACTTCCGCCCGCTGCGCCTGCAGGGCATCCAGAGCAGACCGCAGCCTCTTCACTTCCTCCCGTCCTCTCTGCGCTTCCTGTTGCGCCGCTTCCTCCTGCCTGCTTTTTCCCTCGAGCACCTGAGCCTGCAGACGGCCCACCGTCGCGGCGAGGTCTTCGGCCTGGCGCCGTTCCTGCTCTAGCTGCGCCCTTAGTTCCTGGATGAACTTCCTGTCTTGGGTGCTTGCTGCCTCCTGAGACCGGACCTCTTCCTCAAGGCGACGCGCGTGCTCCTGCGCCAGGTCTGAGAGCGTGCGGGAGAGTTCGGCAACACGGGATCGCTCCTCGTCGAGGCGCGACAGGGCTAGCTCTGTGCGCTCGTGCTCCTGGGCCAGCAGGGCTTCGCAGCGCGACTGTTCAATCTGTAGCTCGGCACGCAGGTTACTGGCGGCTATGCGCTCCTGCTCCAGCACGGCCTTCAGCTCGCTCAGACGAGCCGCATGCTCGCTCAGGGAGGCACGAAGAGACTGCAGGGGCAACGACACGTTACAGCTATGAAACGGCTGCACAATACAAGCGTTTTATTCCTCTTACATCACAACCGATCTAAACACCGCGTTACAGACTGCTATAGAAGATCAAACCCGAGCCACGCGCACCTCTTGAGTGTGTGCATGCTCCTCTTGCGTGTGTTTACTGCGGAGTCTCTCATGGTGGAGTTCCTCCTGGAGCTGCTTCACTCTGGCCTGCTCCCTCTCCACAGCCTCCACACAAGCCCGATGCTCCTCCTCCTCACTCTCCAGCTTCAGCCTAAAGGAAACGCAGTTTTATTAATTCTACACACGGCCGCTGATCCAAAAGTTATGCTACAGGAGTGCGTAGTTACCGTAGCTTGTGGATCTGAGCCTGTAGTTCCTCTTGAGTTTTACTGGACGCCAGGAGCTGCTGAACACGCTCCTCCAGCTCCACCTTCATCTCCACCCCCAGCTTCTGCTCCGCCTCCAGCCGGCGGTGCTGATTCGTTGACCTGGATTGCTCCTCCTCCAGGGAGCGCCGCAGGTCCTGTGACGCCGCTTGCTCCTGCTGTAGCTGCCTCTCCAGCTCGCCGACTGCGCAGACACACACACACACACACACACACACACACAGAGAGACAACATGACCTCATACCCAGAAATGGGTGATCGGGTGTAAATCAAGCCGAAAAGCTTTATGGGAACGGCAAGTAGGATGAATCACCCTGTCGGTGCAGCTGCTGTTGCGTCTGCGCGCCCTCCTCACGGACGGCGCTGAGCGAGCCTTGGAGCTCTCGCAGCTGCTCCTGGCTCTGCAGCGTGCAGGAGTGCAGCTGCTCGTGCAGACTGCGGATTTCGGCCAGGAGACTGTTCCGGTCTGCGCTCAGCAGCTGCTCCAGAGTCCTCCTCTGCTGCTCCTCCTGAGAGTGGAAGAGATTCAATCCTGTTCTCACCGAATGAGCGGAGAGATCGTTAACTACGCCATGTCTCTTCTCTTATAACGTTTAGCAACACCGCGACTGCATAAACAACTCAAGTGAAGATTACAGAATGTGATTTAACAGAGAGAGAGCGCGGCAGTCAGAGAGAGAGAGAGAGAGACACACACACACAGACAGAGAGAGAGACAGGCAGGGCCGTGGCATGGCAAAGAAAGCGGGAGCGAGAGAATGAGTGAGAAGGGATGCAGGGCGAGGAAGCAAGAGAGACAGTAGGGGCAAAGGAATGAGAGTGAGACAGGTAGGTGTGTGTGTGTGTGTGTGTGTGAGAGACAGCAAGACTACGACAGAAGGATGGGGGAAGAATGCAAGACAGACTGAGGCGAGAGAGTGAGACCGCAGGGACCCTCCATCGGGTGTGTATGTGGTCAACATCTGTCAGAACAACCATCTGTAAGAACCTGTTTTTGCAGCAGCGTCTCCAAGTGCTTCAGCAGGGACGTGTAGTCAAGGCCAGGGGTGGTTGCCATGACGTCCTGAAGCTGTGAATGAAGCCACTTCCTCTCACTGTCAAACACACTCCGTACGGCCTGCAACAGCTCCTTCCGCCAGTCTACATCACCATCCACCTACACACACACACACACACACACACACACGTTTTAAATCACTGTTGTTTGCATCGATAGTATACCCGCAGCGGGTTCGTGTCTGATCGGGTCAGTGACCTGGGGTTCCCGCTCGGCCATCCGGCAGAGGAGCTCGCGGAGTGACAGCACCGTCTCCTGCAAGGCCCGCCTCTCTTGCTGCCAGGACGGGGGTGGGGCTTCCTCGGAGTCCAGGTGAGGCTGTCCGGCAGGAGCGGGACGATGGGACAGGGACAGCACTCTGCAGCTCTCGCGGTACACGCGGTTCAGCATGGCCTGGACATCCAGACGGTGTTAGAGTACAGAACGGGGGTGTGTGTAATAGGTGTGGTTTCGATGTGTATACCTGTAGCTCAGGTGAGAGCAGCTCGTATGTGTGACGCAGGCTTCCGGCTGCGCTGTCGGAGCGGGAAGCAGGTGCCATGTCTCGGCTGCGCAGGTACTCCACAAAATGAGCGTCCAGCCGCTCTGTATGTTCCAGCTCCTGCCGCAGTTTGGCTTCCAGCTCGGAGCTCACGTCTGTAAAGAAGAGTGTGTTGTGTGTGTGTGTGTGTGTGTGTGTGTGTGTTTATTCAGAACCCAAAACAAGAATTTCATGAACAATCTGCATCAAACAAGTACAGGCTCGTGCACTCACTGCTGCCGTATCCATCGCTGGCCAACTCGGGCGCGGATACCTGGGAGGTAGAAGAGAGGGGAGAGCGAGACGGAGAACAAGACGGAGACCGAGATGGAGTCACGTCACACAGACTCTCCAGGTCTTGCACCTAAAATAAATAAAACAATCCGTGATTGAGAAACTTGAATTAGTACAAGACCCCAAGTTAGGCTCGTTTTTATTTCTTGTAAACCTTGTCAGCGTCCAGCGAGTCGAGCACGGAGACGTTCTCAGACACGGAGAGCGAGCGGGGGGAAGTGGAGGGTGAGTGTCCGCCGGGAGGATCAGTCTCCGGCGGCAGTGCGAGTGGTCGTTTCAGATCGTTTCTCTCCACAGGCGAGGGCTTGCTAGTCATCTCCAGGCTAGTGTTGCGAAGGCCGCTCAGCTCGGACAGGTGAGAAGCGTGGAGGTGAGACGGCCGCTCTTCGCTGCAGTCGAGCCGCCGCAGCACCTCTGGAGAAGACAGGGAGGAGTTGTGCGACAGCCCGTCCAGGAAGCGATGTACGGGATTGGAGCTGCGGGGCCCGGCGGGCTCCTGATGGCTGCGGCGCCGACGCAGCTCGTCCAGCTCCCTCTGCTGGTAGGCCAGCTCCTCTTCCTGCACTTCTAGATCGTCCTGCAGGCCACGCAGCTCGGCCCGAAGGTGCTGGTTGTGCTCCTCGAGATCCGCCAAAGCACGGTCCTTGGTCTGGACATCAAGAGGATTATCAAAGTTAAGTGTGTGTGAGTGTGTGTGTGTGTGGGGGGGGG
>JAQMYF010000021.1:1584360-1605443 GCA_030014195.1 Neosilurus mollespiculum | reverse complement strand
CCCCCCCCCCCCCCCCCCCCCCCCCCCCCCCCCCCCCCCCCCCCCCCCCCCCCCCCCCCCCCCCCCCCCCCCACCACGCAGGCTTGTTTCATGGATATAATACAATGAAATTCCTCATGCTGACATTCACCTGTTTCACACACACACACACACACACCCCTCGGTCCCCGCTACTCACCTGCCCCTCCTCCTGTAGTTTCTCAGCCCTCTCTGTACTGGTGCTCAGACCTTCCTTCACTGCAGCGAGCTCGGCTCTCAGCGCATCGTGCTGTAACCTCAGATAAGCCAACTGCTCCTCCTTTTCTTGCAGAGCCGCCTCCGCTTTCGCCAGGGTCTCCTCGGCGCACGTCTGTGATGGCGAACAGGCAGTTAAAAAAAAAAGAAAAAAAAACACAGACATCACTGCTACCGTCTTTAAAAAGAAACGGGGTCACGTCTGAGACGAGAGATTTCTTTTTAGCGCGGTGCACTAAAAAGAGCGGAACGCAGACACATGACCACCTACCGGGTGTGTGATATAAACCATCAAAGCTCTTGCACCCCGGTCGCTCCTGGCATGCAAAACTAAAAGCGTAACGCCGCTAGGTTCGTTACTGCACTGCTTTACGTCAACACCGGAGTTAGTTATTTATTTCCAAAGCGGTGCCTTGTTCTCGCAGTCATCCGAAGGGTTAAAAAAATAAGGGTTTTAAAAAACCATGAGAAGAGAAAACTTCCTCTTTCTGTGTTCGACTTCCTGAATGACTAAAGCGCCTTGTGAGAGGTATGTGCTGGCCTAACCACAGTTTTTCCCCCATCAGTGCTGTACGGGAGGCCTTCACTAGCCTGTATATGGAGAATCTGTTGCCAATTATTCTGAAGCCTGACTGAAAAAAAGCCATTCCAGGCAACCTGCCACTCTCGCGAGCACACACACACACACACACACTCACACACACACACACTCACACTCACACACACTCACACTCACACACACACAGTTACTTTAGAGCAAGGGGATTCAGTCTGTACTATTCTTCACTTACAAAAAACCCTCCAGATAATCTAATAAACCTAAATAATGCATTATCTTTTAAAGGGCACCTGTGGTGAATTTGTATTACTAGCTCTTTAAAAGAATAACGTATGACATCAGCGGTTCCGTCAGGCAACGACAGTCCAAAGTACACGCAAAAGCTTCTACACTATTACTATTACTAGGCATGTGCAGCGACATGTCTCCTTCTCCATTGGCTGTTCCAGCCCTGGTCGTGAAGCGAATTCGTCGTTTGGTCCTATCTGCTGGGCTGCGTGCAGCAGACACCAGTCTCGTATAACACGTTATCGGCCAGTGCTGAGCTGTGCGGCGCCAGGAAAATGGCGGCGTGCAAAGCATGCGGCTGCGCAAAACAACAAGCGCAGAAATGACGGAAAACAGAACATCTCATCGTCACAGGGCCGCGTTTCCTTTCGGACGCAATTCGGTAGCCTGCGGAGACCACTTCAACCCGACCTGCTATCGGCGTGACCTCCAGGCAGAACTACTCTGCACGAAGCCCGAGCTTTTCCGTCTCACACATACTACAACAAGAATCCGTCTCACCAGGACCTCCGTTTGTGTCTGCTCCTGTTCCCTCGCCCTCTCCTCCAGCTGCGAATTTAGTTCCTGTATCTGAACGCTCCTCGCCGACACTTCCTGTTTCAGCCTCTCGATTTCCTCTTGGAGTTTTCCCTCGCGTTTTTGAACAGCCTTTTTCTCCGTATACAGCTCCTTCTTGCTCGTCTCCAGGATGGCGATGGCGGACTTCTGCTGCCGAAGTGTCTCTTCGAGTCCGGTGACCCGCAGCCTCATCTTTACCGCGGCGTCCTCGCTGTCCTCAGATTTCCGCTGCAGCTCGCCGAGCCGTCCCTCAGCCTTCTCTCGCTCCCCCGTGTGCTTCTGGGCCTCCTCTCTCAACCTGGCCGTCTCCTGCTGCAGCTCCTTCCGCCTTTCCTCGGCCTTCCTTAACTGCAGCTCCAGTTCTTTCGTGTTCCTGGTTCCGTCCTCGAGCTTCTGGATGGAATCTTGGAGGCCCTGGATCTCGGCTTCCTTCTCGCCCAACTGGAGCTTCAGCTCTCCAGCCTCCTGCTCCAGGAGCACCAGCTTGCCTCTCTCCTCACCCAGGCTGTGGCCCAGAGCCTCCACCTGCTGTCCATACTGCTCCTCCTGGGTCAGGAGGAGCCTCTGAAGTGCCTCCTTCTCCTCACCCAAGTGCTCTAGGTCCATCTGGAGCTCGGTGAGCTTGGTCTGACAGTTCTGGAGCGTCTGACTGCTCAGCTCGTGGCACAGGCTCTCCTCGGTGCTGTGCTGTTTCCTGGGGGACCACGGGAAATCGGGTGGCTCCGGGCTGTCCGTGTTGGGGTCGCTGACTTCGTGCCGGTTGGGGTCGATCTGGCTCAGCTCGTCCTGAAGCTTGTGGATGACCTCGTGCAGCTGCTCCGCCTCTTCCTCCTTGGCTTGACGTAGACGCTCCTGGTCGCCACGCAGTCGCTCCACCTGAGCACGCAGGTCTTCCATGTCCGTCCGCGTCTCCTGTGCTTTGCTCTCCTTGGTGGCGTCCAGCTCCTGCTGCAGACGGAGAAGCTGTTGGTTGAGGTGGTCGATCTCCAGGTTCTTCTCCTCCAGCAGGGCAGCAGGAAGCTCCATTGCTGAGGCGGCGCTGTCTTCCTTCTGCTGCTGCCTGCGTAGCGTCTTTACCGTCTCCTGCAAAGAAACGAAGACTGATCGGCAGAATGCTTGACTCTGATTGGTCAGAATGCGTATGAGCATAGCTACAAATCAAAGGGTTACATGGAAGCTAAATAATTAAGTAACACCGTAGCCTCGTCACACAACCCTGTTGTTCATTATTTTCCTACAGTCCACCGAGTGTTGCGCGTTTACCTGGAGCGCCGTGACGCGCTGCTGTAGCTCCTCCTCCCTAGCTCGGCTTTCGTTAGTTTTGAGCTCCAGCTGCAGCGTGAGCTGCCGGATGTCCTCCTCCTTCACAGCCAGAGCTTTCTCCAGCACATCCACTCTCTCTAGCAGCACCTCCACCTACACGCAGATCAAATAAATTAATAAAGAATAATCTTCTCTCCTTTTTACACTCATGATGATGAACTTCAGCACTCCTCACCTGCTCCTCTTTGTTCTGCAGGTCCTGCTGGAGCGCCTCTAGCTGTTCTCTGAGGTTGGGGTCAGCACCGGGGTCGGGGAAGCGGTGCCTGGTCTCATCCAGTTTGGACTGCAGAGCTGAGATCTGGAGTTTATTAGCGTACAGCTGCTGCTGCAGGGCTTCTTTATCCTACGGCACACGGAATAATCGGTTCCGAACTGCAGGATACTCATGCGATTCTTTTCAATATGGTGGATACTCATCAGGCGTACCTGTGAGAGCTCCTGTAAGCTCCTGTGCGCTTTCTGCAGTTCCTGTTCCAGCTGCGTGACGGCCCGGCCCGCCTCGGCGTTGCTCAGGAGGGCCTGCTCTAGCTCGCGGATGCGAGATGCCATCTTGTCGATCTCTTCGTTGCGGTCCTCAAGGTCGCGCTGGCACTGCTCCTTAGCCGAGAGCAGGACGCTGTAGTCCTCGGTTTTGTCTTTGATGAGAGCTTGGAGACTTTCCACCTGAGGAAGAACATCAGAAGGGTTTAGTCGGGTAAACACAATGGGCAGTTCAGCGCAGAGCACGCACGCGCACAGGTGGCACTACGAAAACGGAAATCACTTGTTACATGCATGAGCTATGAGAAAGCAGGTAAAGAAAGCGTTTGTATTGTTGCAGCCCATGAGACAGCTGGTTAACACACACACACACACACACACACACACACACACACACACACACACACGACGTCTAGCGCACACACACGCGCGCACCAGTGACGTCTAGCGCACGCGCACACACACGGCGTATTAGATCAGAATTCACTCCTTTCACACTTCGAGGCAGCACAAAGCTACTCCAGCCAAACCCCCAGGTGTGATAGCAGCCTACAGGTAGCAAGATGGTAAAAGAGCAACTACTGCAGGCCATGAGAAAGCAGCTTCAAACCACAACACGTCAACCACAGCCGGATAACATACCTGAATAACCAAGTCTTCAATCTACATAAAAGCATTAAAGAAAAGAAAAGGGGGGGAAAAAAAAAAAAAAAAGCAATTCATAAACAATAAATAAATAAAAGTGATGTAATGTGATGAAAGCAATGACCCTCTCCAACAGCGTGACTTCCTGATCACTTGGCTCGGCGTCACACTGCTTACCCTTTGACCCTTGGTGTCCGCTCCGGTGTGTCCTTTAGAGGGCACTCTCAGCTGCGCCTCCAGGTTCTTAATCTCCTGCTGGAACTCATCGCGCTCGTGCTCCCGCTCCACAGCTTGCTCCTACACACACACACACACACACACACACACACAGGTTCAGGTGTTCACAATCCTTTGCAATGCACACTTAAGTCATAGGTTTGTTTTTCTTTTAAAATAAGAGCCACACTAGGCTCCACCTCTTTTTAAGGTCAGTGTAACCAGTTTGTGCATCCAGAATGCAGCTCAAAAGAAAACATTTTAGAATTTGAATAAAAACAATGCAGGACCCTGGCTTGCCGGACGTTATCCTGGACATAAATCCGACCTTTCTGTTCCGTGTACTCACGTCTATGAACTGGCGGTGGTGTTTCAGCTGTTTCTCCAGAGCGCTGATGTGCTGCTGCAGGTCTTCGGTTTGGGCGCGGTGCTGCTCCTCCTGCTGCTGCGTCCGGCTCTCGTGCTCCTCCAGCTCCTGCTCCAACAAGCGCACCCGGGCTGCCAGTCCGACGCGGTCCTTCTCCGCCTGTCGCTGCACGTCCACGCGTTCCTGCCCAAGCCGCTCCGCCTCTGCCAACAGCGCTGAGAACCCAAGAGGGAAAGAAGGGAGGAGGATTGAGACCCAAAACCAGGCGGGAATTAAAAGTTCACGTCCTCACGCAAAAACACACTCGCGGACACGATGCAGTCATGCGTAACGTCAAATAAATAAATAAATAAGAATCTCGACTGGCATGTTCTTCAACCTAATTCGTCAGGAACAAGGCGAAGAACCTGCACTCGATTTTCGACCAGCTGACGACGCAAGCCGCACAACGCAAATTAACCACTCACTAAAAGAAGCCAAATAAGAAGGAAGCTGTTAGTTTCCAAGAAAAATAAAAATCATTCAAACGTCACGGCAACCTTCAACCCCGGTCACAAACCTTTTTCCTCCTCCATGGCGCGAGAGCCTACGAGCAGGAAGAACACGACATCAAACAAAAACATTGCCACCCTTCGTATTACATCATAGGCTGAGAAAGCCATCACATGACCTTTTACTAAATAAATAAATAAAATAAAATAAAATAAAATAAAATAAAAATTCACCCGTAACTCACCTTTCTCCGGTTCCCCGAGGCTCGCTGAGATCGCGTCTCGCTGCCGCTGGAGGATCGCGTGTTCCTCACCGAGTTCCTGCAGATGAGCCCGAGTGTTCTCCAGCTCCTTAACCAGCCTCTGCTCGCGTGCCTCCTTCTTCTGCAACGTCTCCTCCAGAGAGGCCTTTTCTGCCATGTAACCCTCCATCAGACCTGCCGATAAAAAAAAAAAAAAAAAAAAATTCACTCATGAAACAGGAAGAAGATCCTGTTACTCAGCCCCCACCTGCCGTCACACACTCCGCCATTACTCTCATAACCCTTACGCTCGCACCTTCCGCCTTGTGCAGCTCCAGCTGCAGCTGACTCTTCACGCTTGCCTCCTGGTCCAGCTGTTCCAGAAGCTGCGTGTGCTGCAGCAGGAGGGCGTTCTTCACTTCTCCACCCTCACCGAACTGTTCATCCAGGGCGACCTGCAGAGCTCGCAGCTGCTCCAGCTTTGAGAAGACACAACGGGAATAAAATAAAAAAATAATAAATAAATCTTGCTCCTGCCATAATCCCAGGCGGAAGATGCCAGACTCTCTACCTGCCCCGTGTAGTCAGACACCATCTCTAACAGCTTGTCCACTGCGGCACGGAGACGAGTGCAGGCCCCCAGGACCAGCTCCTCTCTTTCGGGGTCCAGCTCTCCGTCCGGGCCCGAAAACAAGCTCTCACACAGCCGCTGAGACAGCTCCAGGCCTTCGTCCAGCAAGGACGAGAACGTGCTGCAGTTTGCACCACCCTCCACAGCACCACTGTCCACATCTGAACAACAAAAAAAAAAAAATATATACACATTTTTAAGTTACCCATAGTGCCTTTCATCAGGAATTGAATATGAAATCCAGAATGAGGTTCGAACCTGTCTCACGGCTGACACGCGGCATTCGGTTCGCAGTGTTGCCCCCGGTCCAATCTCCTTCCGCAGAAATCCCCAGCCTGTGTCCGATCTCTTCCTCGGTGGCGATCGTAATGCGGAGCATCTCCAGGGTGAGCTGCTGAAGTCGGTCATGGGCCAGCTGAACGTCTTGTCTAGGATCAGCACGGGTGCAAAGGAAAGAAAAACTGAGGTCCCGATTCAAGAAATGCTGTCGAGCACTCAATTCTGACTGGTCAGAAGGTGAACCAATCAGACGCACCCACCCAACACCCACTGCCCAGTGAGAAAGCAGAACCCTGACCTCTTTTGAGTGGCGGCGCTGAGGTCGTCCCGCAGCATGTTGAGGAGGTTGGCTCCCTCTTGACTCTCGCGCTCACGCCGCTGCAGCAGAGTCTCCATGGTGCTCATCTCCGAACGCTTGCCGTCCAGCTCGCCCTGCAGACCGCTCGCCTCCGCACGCAGCTGTGGGACGGGAAAGGAGGGACACCAGGGACAGGGAACCAGTCAATCACACGTGGGCAAAAATCACTCAAAAGCCAGAAACCAGTGTTTCGTCTTCACAGACTGGCTGTTTGACTACATTTCATTCTTAAACGCTTCTTTTCTATAAATAGTATAAAAAAAAAAAAAAAAAAAAAAGAAAAAAAAGAAAAGACACAGTAATATACACATCCCCGACGGGCACATGACCCGCGCTTGTGTGGGAGCGGCTGAGCATGAGAACCGGGAACCAGAAGAAAAACAAAAACAGAGGAGAGTGTAGGACATGCCGTCCCACTCCACTGCCTAGCAGCCACACCGAGCTAACAGAAACCCATGCATACAACACTGTAACCATGGCAACCATCTCCCTCTGAGGGACTTACAAAGAGTTGTAATAGCTCCCTAAACTAATCTGACAGAGTCTACATCACATCACGAGACAGACGCACATGCTAGCACGCGCAGAACGTCAAGAGGGCTTGTTATTAAATAAGGACGAGGTTACAGGGATAACAAAGGACTATAATTTATTCTTTTATTTTTATTTTTTTTTGGGGGGGGGGGGGTGTTGCTTAATTACGGGATTAATCAAATTAGATGACACCTACAGTATGCGACAAAGAACTTGTGATCCCGAAGTGATTCTACACAATAAGAGAGATATACAGAGGAAGTGTCTGGACTCGACATGGTTATGGACACATCGATGGATTACATCGTCCTCGATCACCTGAGAGACCACCGTGTCCAGTTGTTGGAGCTGTGCTGTGAGCTGGTTCATTTTGTCGGTGTAGCGGATTTCGTTCTGTTGGTGCTGCTCCCGCAGACTTCTCTCCAGTTCGTCCAGAGCAGCAGTCTTCTCCCGCTCGCTTTCCTCCTAACCCGCGACCAGGACACACACACACACACACACACACACACACACACACGATACCGTCAGCGCTAAATTGAGTTAAGATATTTCAGTGTATACATGAGACCCTGGAATTTCCTCCTTTTTTTGCTGAATATTTAGGTCTGTATTAATTAACCAATCAGAATCGAGTATTCCAATGAACCATGTAAAAGGAAAGGATCATGTACAGCAAGGTAATCATCACGAAACAAAACCCTAAACATATTATCCTGCACTAATGACTAAATATTTTGGGTTAATGTTATTTCTAAAATAAATGTATAATTTTAAATTGTTTCTGGTTACGATTAAATTCCCAGCACTGATCTGTTACTCGGCAACCTGGTAACGTAATTGACCAATTAGATGCGAGTACTCAAATGAGCCATGTGATAATTTCACGGTAATTAACTCCAAACATTCTCGGTTCACCCTTAGAGGTAAGGATGGCACATCAGCCAAACCAATCCAACAGGAAAAAAAATTGTGCACCAGATAAAAGATTACTTCTATACAAGTAGATACGGGAAACGGGCGGAGCTACCTGGGGTCGGGTAATATGAGTGACCACCATACAACCGGCTCATACCAGGTACTTTGCGAGTCAGAATAAATAAACACTACAGCTAGCTCACATCCCACCTTTAACAGCGCAATCTTTTGCTGTAGCTGCTCCTCTGATTGGCACTTCAGAAGCTCCGCCTCTTCCAGGATTCGGAGTCGTTGCCGTGAGGCCTCTTCCTCCAGCTCCCTGCGTAGAGCCTCGATCTCCCTGGAAGATGTTGCCTTCAGTTCCTGTTTCATGACCACATAAACGTCATGTTCAATATACATATGAATAATAAACAACAACAACGTGGCTGAAGAGAGCCTGTTTTTATCCTCACACCTGGAGTTGTTGCTGGTGCTGGGTGTTCAGAGCATCCAGCTGTTGCTGCAGCTGCTGTTTCTCTCTGGTGGCCATGTCGGTGACCTCACAGAGGGCGGTGCCGTGTTGTGTCTCCAGACCTAGGACGTGCTGCCGCAGGGTTTCCAGTGCGGCGCAATGATCCGACTCCAGAGCAGCCTTCTGGGAAGCGAGCGCAGTGGAGAGTTCGGCCTGGAGGAATAGAATCCCAGCAGAAATCGTTACTGGGACGCTGGGACAACCGCCACCACCCAGTACGGACAGAGCGGTGGTGCTCAGATTCAAATAAACAGCTTTACAGAGCAACCATTGTTCAGCGAGAACTGCATCCTGAAACAGCGCGCAGGCTAACGAGCATTTAATCCCATAAGGGCTTCAGAATCGACTAGCAAAAAAAACCCCCAGATGTAATCATCACGGGACAAAGGCAGCTTGTTAATCGCTCGAACACACGCACACATTTATTTCTGAAGCGCTTACCTGATGGGCGTGGCCGAGTTCGGTCGCCATGGCACTAAACTTCTCCATGTGGACCCGTGCCAGCTCTTTTCTCAGCTCTTCTCTGACCGTCAGCTCGTCCTGCTTCACTCTCTCCGTCTCTTTAGCGTGCTGCTGCTCCAGCACGGCCCGGAGCTCCCGGAGCGCGTCCTCCTTGTCCTCGCACACCGCCTGGATCTCCTTCAGGTAGGTGCTCTCCAGAGTATCCATGTTACACAACATCCTGGTCTCCAGTTCGTCCATTTCCTGCTTGTGACGCGCCCCAAGCTCCGCCTCCTTGGCTTCCAGCTGTGCTATGTTGGTCTCCTGGAGGACCACCTGCAGCTTATCGAGCTCAGCCCGGTGTTTCTCAGCAAGGGAGTCCAGCGCCGTCTGGTGATTGGATGAGAGCGACTCGAGCTCTTCCAGGTGCCGGGTTCTGAGCTGCTGGTACTCTTTTTGGAGATGCTCCAGTTGTGAAGCGCTCTGATTTAGAAGAGCTGTCTGGGCCTGCAGGTCCTCAGCATGCTGCTGCTGGAGCTTCTGCAGATCCTCCTCTCTCCGCTGGGCGAGTTTCTCCGCAAGCTGCCGCTGTTCTTCTTCATGCCTAAAACAACCAGACAGGTTACTGAAAAATTTGGCAGGGGCAACACATTCCTCGCATCAAAAGTTCCAGCACCAACCTGCACGTTGCCTCCTGAAGCCTGCCCTCAGCCTGTTCCCGCAGCAAAGCGTTCAGCTCCTTCACCTCAGCCGCCATGGTGCTCTTGGCTGTCCGGAGCTCACTCGCGTACTGGGCTTCGAGCTTCTGCTTCAGGGCCACGACCTGAGGGCTCTCCTCACTGTCCAGACCAGCCTGGAGAGCCTTCAGCCTCTGCCTTTCTTCTGCCAGGAGCTCCTCCGCCTGAGCGAGCTTCTGCTCCAGCTCCTTCCTCTCATCATTGGCTACGTGTCGGAGCTCCTCTCTCAGGGCTCTCATGCGCTCCTCAGTGCACCGGTGGGAGAGCTCATCACCCACGTGGCTTCCTTCTTCCTGCCGCGCCTCCGTAAGACGCGCACGCAGCTCCTCCGCAAAGTTTTTCTTCAGCTAACAAACAGAGAGGAAAGAGAAGATAAAAACACGGCATTAACAGATTAACCGCCCAAAAATGGGAGGAACCCTTCACTGTAGACGTGGTTTATAAAGACAAGTGCTTTCTTTAGATTTTTGGGGGAGAAACGTCTCGTAAAAAAAAAAAAGGTGCCCGTGTGTCACCGAAAGCCCTTTAGAACAGCATTCAGTCATGTGACCGTCTCACAGAAAGCGCCTTTTCTCTAATATAAAGCCTTGTGACTGTCTGAGCATGGCGGCGCCCTCTCTCACCCCGTCCTCCAGCTCCCGTAGCTCCTCCGCGTGCCGCTCAGTGGCGCTCTCCAGCTCTCGGCTGTGCTGCAGGGTGAGCTGCGCTAGTTCCTTCTCCAGGCTCAGGATGCGCTCGGTGTCCGAGGCGAGCCGAGCGAGCCGGGCTTGGTGCTCCTGAGTCTGGAGGCGAGTCTTCTCGTCGAGCTCGGCCTCCACCTGTCGCGCCACGTCTGCTGCTGACTGCAGCCGCAGCTTCGTGATCTCTAAAACAAACAAACAAAAAATAAATAGAGTACAACTTAATGGTTTCCCAGGTATAAGAATTATTATTATTATTCAGCGTGCACATTCTCACCTTTGAGGTGGCTGTCGGAGAGCCTGGCGCGCAGCTGTTCGATCTCCAGGGCGTGTTTGGTTTGGAGCTGCTCTATGTCACAGTAGTAGCGGTCGGCGAGTTCGGAGCGAGCCTGCAGTAACTCCTCTCTGTAGGACAGCGCCATGCTACAGCGCAGCTGCTCCAGGTCCTGCTTGTGCTTCTCCTCCAGCTGCAGACGCAGTGCATCCAGCTCCACCTGCCACGTGTTAACGCAAAGTTTCACCAGTAGAACCTAACAGGACCACTCGGCCCAAACAACAAAACGTAGCCAGAATGCTTCGCCATTATCATTAGTATTAAGCGCCAACCGGTCACGTGCAGGGTCCGAGAACTGTACCTTGTGTTTCTCCAGCTGCTCTGTAATCTCCACCAAGGAGTCCACCCTGTCCTCCTCAGCCGTCCCATCTGAGAGGAAACTACAAGCGGGGAAAACACATCACTATGCAAAAAAAAAAAAAAGCACACCCATACCACAGTCTCTGCTACAAACCTGCTCTCAAAACTTTCGGATACCCTTTCTTCAAACCCTCACCTCGCATCCCCCGTCTTCAGGGCTGAGTCCTCCCGGAATCCCTCTACGAGCCGCAGCTGCAGCAGGGCGATCTCCTCCCGGTGGTTCTCCTCGCTGGCCCGTAGCCGCCGCTCGAAGTAGACGCGCAGCTTCTCCAGCTCGTCCTCGTTCTGCTCCTGGAGCTCCTTGCGCTGCTGCGAGAATTCCTGCTTCAGTCGCTCGATCTCATCGACACGTGACGTGCGTGCCAGCAACTGCTCCTTTAACTCTAGTGGGGACGAGGGGCGACAGAGATTCCTAGATCACGGTTTCTTTTACACACGGATTCCAATCCTGACTGATACAACAACGTGACGCGGTACCTCCCAGTTCCTGTCTGCTGGTCCTCATGCTCTCCAGCTGGGACCAGAGGTTAGAGATCTCCTGCTCCGAGCTGGTCTTCTGCGCCTCTTGCTCGGTGAGAAGACGATCCACCTGAACAGGACAGAGAGAGAGAGAGAGAGAGAGAGAGAGAGAAAGAAAAAGAAAAAAGAAAACCAGTCTCACTAAAGATGTCCCACAAGGTATAAACACAGATTTAAAAATAGTAGTGGGCTCCCGAGTGGCGCATCGACAAGCTGCACGACTATCAATCTGGAGATCGCAAGTTCGAATCCGGGTTGATGCCACAGCCATCCGTGACCGGGGGTCCATGGGAGCTAATTGGCTGAGCTCTCATGGGAAGGAGGGACGGCATATGCTCACTTCCCTGTCACTCACAGTGATCACCAGCCAATCATGGGCGTCTGTGAGCTCATTCGTACGAGGGGGAGGATAGTGCTTTCCCTCCGAGTGTCTTAGGCCGCCCCCAAATACGCATGTACTCAGGGTGGGTCAAGGCGGGCGGTAGCATCGCATGTCACACAGGGGGCATGCGCTTGCTTACGCCCCTCCCTGGTCGGTGATGGTCGTGTGGCAAAAAGTTGATGGGTGGGAATTGGATACGACTAAATTAGAGGAGAAAACGGGGAAAAAATGTATTTAAAAATAATAATAATAAATAAATGGGGCACCTTTATTTAAATAAATAAATAAATAAATAAATAAATAAATAAATAATGCACAGCACGGTGGTGCAGTGGTGAGCAAGTTCACCTCACAGCACTTGCCGTTTCTGTGTGGAGTTTGCATGTTCTTTCTGTGCTTGCGAGGGTTTTCTCCGGGTACTCCGGTTTTCTCCCACAGTCCAAAAACATGCACAGTAGGCCGACCGGCTGTTCCAAATCAGGTACGAGAGCAAGTGTGAACGGTTGCATGTGTGTTGGCCCTGCAATGGCCTGGCGAGCTGTCCAGGGTGTACCCCGCCTTCGCCCAGAGCTGGCTGAGACGGCGGGCGCCGGCCTCCACGCGACCCTAATTAGCATAAAGCGGCTTAGAAAAATGAATAAAACAAATGACTCTACCTCTTGCTGAAGCTGCTTCTCTTTTTCTTCCAGCTCTTGTGTGTGAACCTGCTGCTCCTGTAGCACCACCTTGTGACTAGCAACCAGTTCTTCAACAGCACCTAACACACACACACACACACACACACACACACACACACACACACACCCCCCAACGCCACGCTCATAAAAACAATCCTAATCTAATCTTAAGTTAAACAGAACGTTCGATACGCCGTTCCCCTGAAGCCGAACCCCACTCACGAGCGACAGCGTCTCGGTCGGACCACGCCTGACATAACTCCGCCTCCAGGCGCTTGATTTCGTCCTCTTTAGCTGGCTGGAGCTCATTGAGCCTGCGCCACGTCTCTGCTAGATCTTCCTCGGCCTTGCTCAGGGCTTCCTGGAGCTCCGACTGCTCCTTCCTGAAGTCTTGTAGCCACTGAGCCTTCGCGTCCTGATGAAAGAGAGTTCGAGTTTTACTTAAGGACGCTTTTTAAAAGAATATACACAACATTTTTAAATATATGAAGCCTACATGACTTCACCTCGATCCTGCTGGCCTGCTGCTGCTCCAGTGAGGTCCGCTCTTCTGAGATACGCTTCTCCCACCCACAGTTCAGATCATCTTTTGGAAAGAAGTAGTGACGTCACAGACACAACAGTAAAAGCATTTCACTCCAAAAATACACCAAAAGCTAGATTTGATTAAGCTGTCAATCACACTCGGCCCTACAACATACTCAAAAAACTGCAAGGACGCGGTAAGACCACGGACCTTTGGGCGTGGACGTGGTGGAATCAGGATGCGGCAAAAACAACATTGACACAGTAACCATGCACTTAAAACCCAGTAGAGATGGTGGGGGGGCGCGCTCAGTGATTACAGCTCTGGGACGCTGATCAGAACGTCAGGGATTCGGGCGCATCGACAACATGCGCGTCTAGCAACCTGGAGATCGCAGGTTTGCATCCGGGTTGACGCTGCAGCCATCCGTTACCAGGAATAATGGGAGCTTATTGGCCAAGCTCTCATGGGATATGCTTGTACGGCATACGCTCGCCTCCCTGTCACTCACAGCGATCACCAGCCAATCACAGGCATCTGTGAGCTGATCTGTGATTGGGCCAATTCACAATGACATGGTGTCACAGAAGGGGGGGGCTTACGCCCGTCTCTGGTTGGTGGTCATACGTGATAGAGAGGTGTGATGTAACAGGCACATCCTGTATCCATAGCAACGTAACTAACAATCACTCGTCACCACATACGCTTAAAATTCTGAACCTGCTGCTGTTCTGGTCTCACCGATGGCCAGCTGGAGTTGCAGCTCAGCTCGTCTCTCCTGCTCCTTGCCCTGCTCCCGGAGCCTCTCCAGCTCGAACTGCTGTCGGGTTTGGAGCATGGCGTTCTCCTGAGTCCACTTCTCCCTCAGGCTGGCCTGCAGTTCGCTCAGCACCGCCTCCTTCTCCTTCTGCAGGTTGGACTGGGTGAGCTCCAGCTGCGCGGTGTGCAGGTTGGTCAGGCTGAGACGGAGAGCCTCCAGCTCCAGTGCGTGCTGCGTCTGAGCGTGAACGTGTTTAAGTGACCAACCCGGCCGACTGATAAACGGAAACTGAAATCAAAAGAAAGGAACGTGTTGCGCTGACCTGGACTTGTGAGAGCTCGGCCTGATGCGCCGCCTCCATGCTGTCCCTCAGCTCTTCGGAGAGCTCAGCCTTCAGCCGATCGACTTCCTGTCGTCGCTGTGCCGCCTGCTCGGCCATCTCCCGCTCGTGCTCTCGCTCGTGCACCTACGGGCCAAGAGGTGTCTGGATTACGCCCAGAGGGAAAAACCTCAACCCCAATAATTCTACCTTAATACTGAACTAATACCTGTTTAACCAGAATGATGTGTTTCTTCTGCTCCTCCTCCAGATTACAGCGCAGCACGGCGAGCTCCTGCTCCAAGCGCACACCCCACTCCAACACCTGAACCACAACAGAAAACTCATACCGATCAAACACCGTCCCGATCGCTTCAGGACCGCAGGAGGTGGTTTTAATTTACCTCCTGCTGATGTTTCTCCTCGAGTCGTTTCCTCTCCTCCTCACGTTCGCTCAGCTCCTTCCGAAAAGCGTTCTCCTTCTCCATCAGCTCATCCTCCGCCTTCTCTCTGGCTTCCTTCATCTGCTCAAGGTCCACATCTTTTGCTCGAAGCTGGAGCTGATGTTCATTTTTAAAAAAAAAAAAAACACGGGGGGGGGGGGGGGGGGGGGTCTTCCTCTGTCAGTTTCAAAAGACTCGATTCCTTTATATGACACACTGGCGATTTAATTTACAAATGAAATGGCAATTGGAGAATCGTAATGATTTTTGCCTCCTGTGCTTCGACACACAAAGGACCAATTCTGCAAAGTGAGCAAGGGTGTGTGGGTGTGTGTGGGTGTGTGTGTGTGTGTGTGTGTGTGTGTGTGTGTGTGTATGTTTGGGGGGGTTTACAGCAAAACAAATCCCTTAATATTCAAAATAATTGACGAGTGACTATTTTTGACCCGGATGGTAGACGTGCTTCCTGTCCCACTGTCCGGTGTCAACACAGCATTCATTAAGGAGAGAAAGCTGTGGCAGGTGGCTGGAAAAATGGAGACTGATAATTGGCCTCCTTCTTCTCTGTAACTTTAGAAAAAAATAAATAAATAATCCAGCGTGGTTCTCTTGCAGCGAAATGTGGCACTGGGTGGGCAGAAAAGGCACGCCTTGGAAATATAATGATTAAAAAAAAAGGCAGAAATGAATGAACGATGCAGCTATACATTTGCCGACTTTCTGAAAGCCAGTCAAGAGTACAATGAGGTGAGGGGGGCTTGCCTAAATTTTGCAGCAGTCCTGATGACAAGGGAAGAGGCAGCTTTTCCTCTGGTCTGTGTGTGTGTGTGTGTGTGTGTGTATTGGTTCAAGCATTTGAACCAATTTAGACGAGAACCACAGAAGGAAAGAATATGTAAAAGAGACCCAAGGGAAGGCGGAGGTATCGAGATAAAAGTATACCAGAAAAATGTGCAGTTTTATGAGTTTTGTGTGTGTGTGTGCTCGGATTTGCATATGTGTGTGTGGGTGTGATTGTGGACACTCACAACATCACTGGGCAGGTTGTGCAGGTCATCGACAGGACTCTCCAGTGTGTTTGTATCTACATTTAGAATGATCACGTCTTCCAGGGATCTGCTCTTCACTCTCTGTGAACGGGATAACAGATGCTCCCATTAAAACATAACAAGAACACACAGCATATGAGAACACATACAGATTATCCAAAGTACACTGTTTTATTCACACTATTTTATTCTTCCACACAATCATTTCAGGAGGACACCCCCCCAAAAAAATAACGAACATATGCCAGTCTGAATGCAGATGATAAAAAAATCAAGAGGCAATATGCCACCAAATTATTCTTGCATGATGCGAATATAATATGCGCTCCAATAATATCTGCTTTATATGTAATTGAAAGAAATCAAACACAGATAAACGGGGGAAAGCCACATCAATATATATAGATAGATATTACACATGAGCTTCTTTGCTTATTAAAAAAAAAAATACAAAAAAAGGAAAAAGCTGCATTCAGCCAGCTAAGCCATGGGACCATTTTGTGCATCCACACAAAGGTAGTCATGCATCCTGATGGTGACAAATCCCACAATTATTCTGCTGGTGCAGGTGGGGAAACATCGAAGTGAGTAAAAAAAAAGTTCTGGTTTGTCACTTTTGACAGTTGCTGCTATGGAGGCCTGCGTGCTGATTTGGTCTAATTATGTGCAGCCAGATAGGGGGACTGTCACTAATGCGAAAGTGTGATAAATACTGCCGGTGTCTGCAACTGTCAGCGGCATCAGATTCACTCCCTCACACACACACACACACACACACACACACACACACACACACACACAGCTATAGGTCCAGCACCAGCTAACATGCCAGCTCTGAGCATCCAAACACACAGGCTCTTTGTTTCTCTATTGTGTTCCACTCTTTCATATCTCTGTGACACACACACATACACACACACGAGATGAAAGGCTGAACATTTCTGTAGATCCTTGCATTTCGAGTTGTCAATATAAACACTGCCTTCAAACTAGACGCAGGTTATAGTGACAAGAACATTTGAAAAACTAAAACCTGCATTTCTGTATTATACAGTGTAATGGCCAGCCTCCTGTTCCCGTTCATTGAGGAACTGTAAGAAGATGAACAGACATTGAGCTACTGACAGGAGATGAATGGTGCTTACCTCTAACAGGCTCAGATGAACTCCAATCAGATATGGCATGGGTGCACTATTGGGAATCAAGGGAGTCATTACAGCATTATAGTCATTAGCAAAACTAATATAACAGCATTTAAAGAAAAAAAAAAAAAACACCAAAAATTCAAACTCAGGAAAGAATCAAGCCTAGGATTAATTTTATTATGGACTATATTGCCAAAAGTATGTGGACACCCAACCATCATACCCATTAGGGTATCATTAGGGACTGCCTGATATGATATCGCAATACCTAGGGGCAGATTTGATTTATATTTCAATTCTGTAAGTATCACAATTTCATAAATATCCTGATTCGATAACTTTTTTCCTGCTCTTTTGTTACCATTTTAAAACCTTGAACCATGTAAAATAAAGTTTGTTTATTGCTATTTCTACACAAAGTTAGCAAATAATTCACTCCTACAACACAGGGTGATGTGCTGCCACTCAATGCATGAATAATATAAAGTGCACTATCTAGAATGGCTAATTTGCCTAATGTGAACATCTTTGGACTGTGGGAGGAAACCGGAGTACCCGGAAGAAACACATGCAAGCACAGGGAGAACATGCAAAGCTCCACATAGAAACACCCTCTCTGGGCACAGGACACCAAACCAGGACCTTCTTGCTGTGAGGTGGAATTGCTAACCACAATGCCACCACACCAAATTTAAACACAGAAATTGAAATTGAATTAAAAAAGTACATATATTGATACATAAATCACCATGCAAAATAATTGCGACACATAACAATTTTCTCCCCATCTGTAAGACCCCTATATGGTTCCTTCATAAATTTGGAAGCACACAATTGTCAGGAATGTCTTAAAATTCAGTTTAATTCAATTTTATTTTAAACAGATTGGCTTTATTCGTTTAAAGTAAACAGATTGGCTTATGAGTGCAAACATAAGAATTTAAACAGTTCTGTTTATGTATAAGTCCTATATATCCCTAATGAGCAAGCCTGTGGCGAGGTCTGGAGCCTGAGGTCTTTGTACACTGTAGCATTCTAATTTTCACTTACTGCATCGAAAACACCCAAATATGTTCTAGCACGACAATGCACAAAGTGAGCTCCATGAAGACATGGTACACCAAGGTCGGAGTGGAAGAACTCGTGTGTCCTGCACAGAGTCCTGACCTCAACCTCACTGTACACTGGAACGCCGATTATGCCCCAGGCCTCTGCATCCCACATCAGTGCCTGACCTCACTAATGCTCTTGTGGCTGAATGAACACGAATCCCCACAGCATTGCTCCATTATCTAGTGGACAGCCTTCGCAAAAGAACGAGTGGAGGTCATTATAAGAGCGAAAGGGGGACTAAATCTGGAACGGGATGGTTAGGGGGGCACAAACTATTGGCCGTAGGGTCTACAGCATGCACCAAAGTGAATAAGCCTAAAATAAATCTGGGCAGTACAAGAACAGAGGCATCAAAATGTCTAAGAAAACCCAGAAAAGAAAAGTGACTGAATCTGGCAAAATGCACTTTAAAGAAGCTAAACTTATTACTGTTTCCAGGAACAGCCACTCTGGGCACTAGAGGTGATTAGAGTAATTGGTACGCATCACATTTTCAGGCTTTGCTGGAGTGGAGCGAGACAGAGCTGCGTAATTAGATCAGTTTGGATAGCTGCTGGTGCAGTGATGTAGCTAAGAGGCTAGCGATGTTGCTGCATCTTATGTAGCTTTAAGCTCAGTAGGTAGAAAAAGAGATGGCGACAAAGTGAAGAAGAATGAAACTGACACGTAATGTAATTGCTGATCAGGATTTCTAACATGAAGTGTTTATCTGATGCCAAAGCACAACATACGTGTGAGTGAAAAATAGCTAGCGTTTGTAAGTGTGTGTGTGTGTATAGTTGTAGAAGAGCAACCAGGCAAGATGATCTTACCAGCAGTAGTCCAGCAGGTGTGGGGGAAGAACAGGGATGTAGATGTGTTGCCAGTGCATGGGGTAGAGCATGGAAGCTGAGCCATGCACACATGCGGTTAACTATGAGGAAATGAGAGCAAAAACAATAGAGAGATAGATACATCAGGCACACATGCTGCTATGCTGCTACACTGCACTTGGAATTTTATATAATAAAGGGCATGTGAAAGGCCAGGCTTATTTATTTATGTATTTATTTATTTATCTGTGTATCTTATTGCTACCACACATGCATGCACTGACAAGTCAGAAAGAGACTACTGACATTCATTTAAACAAATCATACATGGTCAGAACATTACTACGGAATTAAAGACTTAAAGTAAATAAAGCTAATAAACAAAAAAGGGAACAGTTAATTGCCTGGTTGGTGTGGAAGCCTGGTGGGTGAAACCCTGGTGACCCCTCCCTCCTCCACTCCTCTGTGCTCATGGCTACCGAACAATTGTATTGACCCCCCATGCCCCCCCCCCCCCCCCCACACACACACACACAACACACACATGCACACACACACAAACACACACACACACACACTCATCTTCCAGATTAAAATAACATGATTAAATATGGAAAAAGAACAGAGGTCTGAAGGCTCCGCTGGGACTTCATTAGGGCAAATTGCCAAAGAATGAAACATGAGTTAGCCAAGAGAGAAAGCATGAGCCGCTGGAATACCAGAGGGAGCAAGGCTGAGTGAGGATTTCTTTCTCTTTCTCTCTCTTTTTTAAAAAATTTTTTTTTTGGATGGGGGGTCATTTCAGTAATGTGTGAGGCGCTGCTCCGAAACTATCCCGAGACCACTTCTTGTCACAAATGACCAGCAAAACTAGCCAAGCATAACTATAGCAACGGCTTAAATTTTACCCGTCTCTCTTCTCTCGTCAAGGCTGTGCATAATCTTTAAGAAGGTCTCTTACTTTTTAAATTATATATAAATCAGTTTGTAAATCATAAACATGTTATACCACCCCAGCACAGGAATAATTCAATAATAAAAAAAATAATAATAAATAAAAAAAACACTGGGCCTTCTTTTATTCTCATTTCATTAATGCAAATTTGTTTTGCTGGTTTTTTTCTGTAAATAAGAACCCTTAAGCTGTGACATGTCTAATTGTGCCTGGATAATTTAGGAGCAATAAATGAATATTTATATCATCTCCCACCAGGTGGGTATTGTAGGATATCAAAGCTTCCAGACATTTCCCTATTTTATGAGTGTTTTATTTAAATGGATCTGCAACAGTAAATGATGTCAAGGGGTCATTGTGGTGCTGGCGCTTTCCTTTCGACTGCAAAAAACAGGTTGCTGTCTAATCTCTAGGAGAGAAACCTTTCCGTACCACGTACAGATGAGGAAGACGACTCCAGTTATTTCAACAAAGCCTAAAGGGGAGCTCCATTTGGCTTGATTTACTCTTCACTTAAAAAGGGAAGCACTGCGCTATCTGTTTTCAAAGGGAAAGGAAGGAGAGGAGGTGGTGAAACCAAGATAAGTGTTTGAAGGTCAAAATTCAAAACCAAAGAAAAGGCTTGATATTTTTCCAAATTGTATTTCTAGAGCTTTTAAAGTCAACCTTAATTTACCCTGCATTCATAGAAGAAGGGTTGGTTTTTCTTTTTGAATTAATGCAAGTGATGGAACTGGGGAACATCAAATAAAACTCTACTAGATAACAATAAATCTCTGTTAATGACCAAAAAAAAAAAAAAAAAGAGCTTTATGAAAGAGGAGTGTATGTGTGTGTCTGTGAGTGTATACAGTACTATATGTGATATCCACTGCATTTTAAAATAACCCATTACTTCTTTAGTGACAAATGCTGGCTTTTGGTTGTCTGGGGGTAGACCTGGTGCCTGCTGGGGCTCACTGTGAGCTGCCACTAATGAGCACGTTAAGTGGAGACCAGCCACACACAGCAGATTACGCAGAGGTGACCAGGCTCATGGAAACAACACAGCCCATGATCCAGTCACTGGGGACATCCTACAGCTGGGCATCACCCCAATCTCTCTCTCTCTCTCTCTCCCTCACACACACACACACACACACACACACACATACACACACACACACACACACACACACACACACACACACACACACA
>JAQMYF010000021.1:1566955-1584260 GCA_030014195.1 Neosilurus mollespiculum | reverse complement strand
TGTCACTGACTGTCTACCAAAAAAAAAAAAAAAAAAAAAAATCCTGAAAATAAGACGAAAACATTTTCTAATAATAATTAAAAAGACAATTGACTACTTTCAGTCATCTTAAAACTGATATCTAAAAAAAAAACCCCAATATAAATATAAAATAAGTAAACTTAAAAAAAGGAAACTGTACATTTACAATGAGATACTGCAAAATACCTGCAAAACAAAAACAGCTGAAAGCAAAAGAGAGAAAGCGGAATAAGGAGAGAAAGTAACCCTGAGAAAGTTCATTAAAGGACAGAAAAAAGAGAAAGTAAAAAGGAAACAAAAAGGAGACAAGAAAAACAGGAGAGGAAGCAAAATGAAACAGGCAGAGAGAGGGTGGGAAGAAAGGGGGGGGACAAAAAAGACAAAGAGAGGGAGAAAGGGCAAGCGAGAGAGGTCAAAAAAAGAGAAAGAGGGAGAAAGGGCTAGCGAGAGAGGTCAGAAAAGAGAAAGAGGGAGAAAGGGCAAGCGAGAGAGGTCAGAAAAGAGAAAGAGAGGGCAAAAAATAGAGGGCGAGGAAGAGAGGGAGAAAGGGCAAAAAAGAGAGAGCTCGAGAGAGAGAGAGAGGGAAGGAAGGAGAGAGGGTGATAGTGAGAGAGAAAGAGAGAGAAATAATAAATAAATCAAATAAAAACACTCAAGAGAAAAGATCAACACCTCAAAGTTCTCCAGCTCCGCTTCCAGAACCTTTTCCATGCTTCCGTTCTGTTCTTCTAACACCTGCACTCGTTTCTCCAAATCAGCCTTCTCCGCCAAACCCTGCCGTAACGCCTCCTCCACGTTCCTCAGGTTCTCTTTAAGACACGCCAGCTCGGACTCCAGGTCCACACGGACCTTCTCCAACCGCTGCACGTGCTCCTCCCTCTCCTCTACCTCTGTTCGGAGCTGCTCCATCTCCCTGTAAGCAGAGTCCACTTCGACGGACTTCTGTCCGAGCAGCACGGACGTGGTTTGGTTCTTTTCCCTCTGGTTCTCCAGCTGGGCCATGAGCTGGTCCCTTTGAGCCTGCAGTGAGGAGAGCTGGCGCCCGAACAGGGCCTGGACCTCACAGCTCACAGAGTCTCCGGCCATCTTCTGCTCTTGAATGTCTTGGACCAGCTGCTCTTGGTGTTTGAGCTGGAGAACCAGCTTGATCTTGTCCTCCTTCAGTTCCTTCAGAAGCTCCTCTGTGGAAGAAGAGTTCTTCATGTCAAGATGCATGTTGGACATTAGCTGCTCGTTCTCTTTCTGGCTCTCCAAGGAGCTGAGTTTGTTCTTCAGGTTGTCCTGCTCGTGGATTTTCTCATTGAGGAGTTCCTCGCAGTGAAGCCTCTTGTCTCGTTCCGTCTCCAGCTCCCACTTGGCTTCCTCAAGCTCCTGTGAAGCTTTACTCCAGCGCTCCTGTGCCTCTTCTAACTCTTCAGCAGAGCGTCGAACTTCCTCTTGAAGAACTTCCAGCAGCCTCGATTTCTCTTCCAGTTGCTCAGTGAAGTCTGCACATTGCTGGATTAGAAGATCCTTGCCCAGATCTACACTTTGGTTCGACCCTCTCGAGATCGAATTGAAGCTCTGAAACGGAGCCTGGGTGAAGGACATGCCATCTAGTCCAGAAGGTTGATCTGCTGGGTTTGAGTTATGTGCACCAGAATCAAGATGAACCAAAAATCTTGATTCATCTTCAAACTCCAGCCTGGAGACATTCGAGATGTCCATGATGCTGTGCTCTTCTAGACTTTGGTCCATCACGGAGCTTTCACACTGAGCAGCAGATGCCAAGTACCTCTCCATTATATCAAATGAAACTAAAGTGTTCACGCTCACGACTTTAGAGGAACCTTCAGGAGTATCTTGATCGTGGCATTCTTCAGAGGTTTGGATCCAGTTCACACTTGTACCATCATGTTCCTCAGGCACACCGTGAAGGTCATGTTTTTGGGCTTGGTCTAACAGTTCCTGAATTCGCCTGACCTCCTCAAAATGCTCGTCTTGGAGACGCTTGAGTGCAGCCTCATGCGCCTCACCCAACTGTGCAACATCCAACACCTTCTCTTCCTCCAGGGTCTGGAGACGAAGTTCCCAGTTGGAGATTTCGGCTTCGTATTTGGAGCGGAGGTGCGTGGACGTTTGCTCTTCTTCTTGAAGCCTGTTCTGAAGTTCTTGCACCAGCCCATCCAGACGCACCACATCCTGGTTGAGGCGTTCTTTCTCAGCTTTGTACTGCTGCGCCTCACGCGCCCGCTTCACCGCGTGCTCCAGCTCATCCTGAACCGATTGTAACCGAGCCTCCATCTCGACCTTCTCGCTCTCAAACTTCAAGACCATCTCCTGCAGGTTCTCGGCCCGTTCCTGAGCTCGCTTGCTGTTTTGACGCTCTTCGTCCAGCTCACATTTTAACCTCTGGATCGGGTCGCTGTCATCCTCCGGGCTCGTGCCAATCCCGGACACGATCTCGCCATTGTGACACAAGCTGGAGTTAAGCTGCGCCATGTTTTTTGTTGCGAAAGCACTCTGGAGCTGAGAGAGGGAATCCTTCATGACCGTGAGCTGCTGTTGGAGGGCCGTGATCTCTGTTTCCTTCTGAGCCAAGAGGACCTGCTGATTGTTAGTTATCTAAAAAGAGGAAACACTTGCAAACATCAAAAGGTGGATCTTTAACATAAAGATTAAACCTTAACAGATCAACATATGGTTTATTTACAATAAGAGGAGGGTCACCTGGAGAGAACGCTCTACATGTAGCTGCTTGTGGGTGTGCTGGGTTAGAGAAAGATCCAGCCATCCTATGCTTTTACTGCGCAGGTACTCTTTGGCCTAAAAAGGAAATTCAACCACTATAGCATCAGATGATTCCCATAGAATCTCATCAATTCCTATTTACAACTTGAAATTTCATGTAATTACAACAAAAATACCCAATCCCAAGTCCAAACCTAAAAAAATTAACATGTTTAAATTTTCATTAGCATCAACACCATGCCTTCCTCCAACTGGCTAAAAAATATAGCTTGGGGGGTCCTTAAGTGGATACGTAGCCAAAAAGGCACCCACTGCAGGCCAGTAACGCGCAGCGTTGGACACTCAACGCAAATACTAGTACACAAGTACGCAAATTGAGACACACCGTCAACTCAGATTTCACTGAGAGCCAGGATTTGAGTTTGATGCATTTGATTGACGAGTGGCGTTGAGTTTGGCCTGTTCGCCACACAACCCGATGGTCTGGTTTTCAAGTCCCGGGGGTCAGGGGTTTCTGTTTGGAATTTCCATGTTTTCTCCAGGTACTCTGGTTTCCTCCCATAGTCCAAACACATGCACATTAATCTACCGCAATTGGCTGTTCCAAATTGCCCCTAGTTGTTAATGTGAATGGTTGAAAGTTTTCACCCTGGTGGTCCGGCAAGCTGTACCAAGTCTTTGCCCAGTGTTGGCTAAGAAAGGCTCTAGCCTGCCTGCAACCATGGTAGCACTAATCGGTTTGGCAAATGAGTGAGTGATTGACACATTTGCTTTAAAAGCAGGAGATCAGCCCACTGGTGTTGAAGTATCCAACAGCCAATAGCATTTGAGATAACAGTCCCCAATATTTGTTTCGGCAGATTTACTGGAACCAAACCAGTCCCAACATGGAACAGCCCTGACCTGACAGACACCGAGTTCACCTCGGACCTCTTCATCTCCTTATACATCGGTACCTGATCAGGTCATGCGCTTGTAGATCAACGGGAACACCAAGGTGTCCAGATACTTTTGGTGTCGCCAAAGCTGAAGCATGCCACGAACAATGGGGTTGATATCCTACCTGCTGTAGTTGCTGCTGCAGCTCCTGTATTTGACCAGTCAGCTGCTGCGCCTCCAGCTGCACCTGGTCGCGGCTCATTAGCGCCGCCTGCAGGTTGACGCTGAGCTGAGAAATGATCTCGTTTCGCTTCTCCACTGCATCCTGTAACTGCTGCAAGTCATTAACGAGGAACGACGTTAGGACCAAATCGTCTTTAAAAGGCTACACTGAAATTAGATTACGCCATATTCCTCGGATCCCGTCGCTAACCGCTCACCTTCAGTTGTTCTTTACTTGCGTGCGTAATGACAATTTCTTCCAAAAATGTTTCAGTCGTGTGCGTAACGACAATTTCTTCTAAAAGTTCTTCTTGTTCGCCAGGCTCCATTAAATCCACTGGAAGCGAGTTGGTCTGGTTTATCTCTTCTGGATCATCAGCTTCGTGAGGCTGAACTGATTCCTATGAAATCAAGCACAAGGGCACCCTCACAATAAACTGATATAACGTGTTGCGTCATGAAAAAAAAAACGCTGTCAGAGTAAATTAAATCAAACCTCGTGCTCCTCCTTGCTGTCTGGTTCATGAGCGTGCTCACGTGCGGTCTCCTCTTGTGCTGTTGATTGGTCATTTGTCTCGGCAGTCTGGGTCTTCTTTTTAGCACTCTTCCTCACTGTATTAGCACTGCTGCCTTTAGCTCGATGCTGTCTATAGTGTGCAAGCTGCACCACAGATGGGGAAAAAAGGAGACAGAAAATAGAAGTAACTGGGGTAAACATGGGTACAAAGCGGTCAAAAGAATTAAGGCTAATTGGGGGGGGGGGGGGGGGGTGTCAAGCTACTGTAAGAAAACCGCTAGATATAATATAACTGCAAGCAGCAATTCCAAGGATTCAAGTAAACAATAATGAAGAGTACAAGAGATGGAGAGAAGTGATAGCAATGAAGATGAGACGTCGTCACAGAGGATGGACAGAATTTGTGAAGAAAAATAGAGCATAAACAGGTGTTTCAAGATGATGCTGTGACCCCTAATAATAATTATAAAGATAACTATAAACACCGCCAACATTTTTTAAATGAAAAATCTTGGCTTAAGGCCGAGGTTAGAAAAGGTAAATAAAGCTGCTGTATCAGCCATCAGAAACGAACACACATCTTTCTCGTCCTGTATCCAAGACTGCCCTTTGAAAAGTATTTGCATTTAGACTGAAAAATCCACACCGTCACCTGTTTTGCTGTAGCAATAGATGAAAAACTCAAACGCTACATGGTAGAATTCGTCTCGTTTTCAGCCTGATCCACTAATCGCAAAAGACAAGCGTGAAAAAATATCCAGGGGCGACACGCAACTCTACAGCCTCTCTCTCTCATCGGCTTTCTTAAGAAGATTATTCCAGATTAACGCCCTGACTTGGTTTACACCCCCACCACACACACCTAATACTGTAATAAGGCACATCAACAACTCATCCATTTATCTAAAACTTACAAACTGAAAACTCACAACTAGAGACCTCTGATTGGGGGAAATCACACCAACCACTACCCAGCCATTATAATCAATCGGCGGCCCTTTTGCTGACATTAAACTTGACCGGCAATTACCTTTCCATAAACTCGTTTCAGCCTTTGGCCTCAGGTTGCCACCCCAAACGGTGACATGTCAATCAGTACTTCAGGTGTGCATAGATACACAACAAAATAAAAATAAATTCAAAAAACAAAAGAACAAAACTGACAGAAATGAAAACACCAGCTACACTATCTCAGCTGGAAAAAACACTCAGGGTGAAAATAAATGTATAGATAAATTTTAAAAACCCACAGACTGAAATAAAACTGTGTTAAAGTTATAACTATTCTTAGACTACTGACCCAGACTTTATCCCACAGATACATAACATGGCTTACAAGAACAAGCATTTCTCAAACGTTGAAAAAAATCTGTCCTGGTTTCATTAAACGTACACCCAACCTGAATAATTTCCATCCATGTCGCCATGGCGGAAACGCCACTGACTGACATCTCGCATTTCACTAACATACTGTGTATTTCTTAAAGTTCCATTGGGGATAAATAAATTCTCTCTCTCAAAATGGAAGATGTCCGGCACGTGTGCGCGTAAGCAGTAGGAAGAGCCCAACGTGAGCCAATCCTGGAAGTTAGAAAGTAAAAAAAGTGTAAGTTTGAGACTAATTAAACACCATAGACAGTATTTCGCCAGACAAAATCCATATTATAAGAAACCTTGAAGATGTAAGGAAAAAACAACACACCATAACGACACAAATATGTAAGGACATGGCACCGATTCTGACAGTTGAAAATCCGGGGTTCAGCGAGTTGGCCAGCACTCTCTATCACAGGTATGTAATACCTAGCCTCAAACGTTTCACCGATGTGGAGTTGCCTCGTTTATATGGAGAATTCCTGCCAGAAACGTATTTATTTCAAACAAAAGAAGAAAATAAAATGCGATGAAAGCACAGTACGGTCAGTTTAAGACACCAGTGGGTCATATATCAAGATTAAAAATGATTTATTCAGTGACAGGAGATTTTGTCCATATCACCCAAACCTTGTACAACCATAAACCAGCCGGAAGGGGAGGAGCTTCCCAAACACAAACATTCCAGACCCTGCATCTGTTTTCCAAACAGGTTTCCTTAGTGATTTCATTTCATTTTTCTGAGGCCTAAAGTTAACAGGGTTTTTTTTTTGTTTTCAAGTTCCTTGTTCGAGAAAAAAATAATATATCTATCTTTAAGTCACTCGATTTGATTAATTCTTTGTACACAGTTTAAGAAACAATAACTGCAGCGAAGTTTTGAATCTTCTTCATTAGCACTGTTGGCATATTTAAAAAAAAAAATTACTACAACATTTTAAACTCACTTTAACACCCACACGACCTATTATTTGCTTTATTTTTAGCAAAAGTTGGAAGTTGCAGGCTAATCACTGCGCCAAAATGATCAGCTAGCAAACACGGCTAAGCTAACTAGCCAGACTTTTAGGCTAACAAACCTTGGCTCTTCCGGCCTCTAGTTTTCTTCTCCGTTCATCCTGGTCCATCTTCTTAAAATTAAGTCTTTCATAGAGGTGGAAAAACTTTTCAACAACAGCATAAACGGCGAAAAACTGACAATATCGGTGTGTTTCCAAGTTGAAAGAAATCACAACGGAATAACTGTCAGTGCAAACTTCAACATGGCCGCGAACCACTTTAAGACCCGCCCTTATGAGGCTGTGCGTGTCAAACCTCCAATCCGAACGCACGGCTGAGAACCTGACATCCAATCGGATCGTGATATAAGGCACGCGCACCTGTGCCATTCAAAACGGGCCAATGTTTATTCACAAAGTTGGTGAAAACAAGGCGCGAGATGAATATGGTAATATAATTATAAATAATAAAAACAAAAAAATATTTAAGGCAATTGTTTAAAACGTTATAACGATGTTATAAAGATAAGGGTTACTAATTCTGGGTTGTTGTTTTTTTTGAATAGTAATCTCGTTTTCTATTGGTTCTAAGCAAAAGACACGCCCACAACCTCGACGCGCGCGAGCCTCAACTAGAATCCATTATAGTTATTGCTCATAAAGTCTTTCTAATGAGCTGTTTAAAATGTATTTTTCTCATATGAATTGTTTACTTTCAGTGAAAACAAGATTGTGTAAATTGATTTGTGATTTCAGTGTGATCTTGCCAGTCAAAACAAAAATAATAATAAAGAAAGAAAGAAAATTAATGAAACACAGAAATACTGGATGCAATGCATGTTAAACCTTTTCAGTGAAAAGTTTTACTGCTTATTAGCTAAGAAGTGATTTCATGATGTCATGGGGGATACCCACGCCTGATGCAATGTCAATCCTCAGACATGGTGTAGCTGATGCCCATGCAGAATGCTCAGATGCACCGGATCATCATGCACGACATGCCTCCTGCCAACGGCTGCTGGCGCCAGTGGGAGTCCTCCTGTGGGCCAGGTGACCTTTTCCCTCTGACTCATTATTTCATACCCAAATGCTGTTTCAGATTTGAACACCTTGACTATGATGTTTAGGAGAACCACACGAAGCCCAAAGGAAACGTCATCCTTCATCATCACTATGGACCTCCACCACTCCCTCCTGTTGACTACTCGGATTGGCCTTCGATGATGTCAGCACCAAGAAAAGGAGCTTATCATCCATTTAGCACTTAAAGGGCCCAGTAGCTCTGCCTCCACTTAACCAAGAGGTTATTTTTTTTCACCTATTTTGGTTTATTTGTGTCTTTTTTTGTATGTCTGTTTGTTTGTTTGCAACATAACTCAAAAAGTTATGCACAGATTTGGATAATTTTTTTGTCTAGTGTAGGATGTTGCACAAGTAATAAATCATGAAATTTTGGAGGTGATCAGTGCATGGGGTCATGTTAAAAATTTTTTTACAATTCCTGAAAAATTAAACTTTTTTAATCATATGTGTCAAAAGGTTCATTAGATGCCTACTGGAGAGAGACATATTTTCATAACTATGCCAAATTATAATAATCAGTTTGTGCCTGGCGGAGGTACCTTACACTCTATGAGTTCCCCTAAACGTAACTATTTGACATACAAATCACAAATGAAGTAATGCAATATAGTAATAATAATAAAAATAAATAAATAAAATAATAATAATAATAATAATAATAATAATCAAAAGTTATTAGGTTGGTGACATGGTGGCGTAGTGGTTAGCACGTCTGCTTCACAGTAAGAAGGCCTGGGTTCGATTCCCAGCTCGGGCATTTCTGTGTGGTTTGTATGTTCTCCCCATACTTACATGGGTTTTCCTCCGGGTACTCCAGTTTCCTCCCACTGTCCTAAAATATGGAAAGTTGGCTGTTCTAAATGACGCCAAAGTGTCAGTGTGAATGGTTGTGTGAGTGTTGGCCCTGCAATGGCCTGGCGAGCTGTCCAGGGTGTACCTTGTCCAGAGTCGGCTAAGTTTATTAGGTTTTATTATTTACTGTTTAATCTAGCAAATATATTCTTCCAAATCTATACACTTATACAGTAGATGAATCCTTATTTAGTTATTGATTTGTTGACTTGTTTGTTATCTATTTGTAAAACTTTAATCTTTATGTTTTGTGTATTAATATATATTAATATATAATTATATTTTTACATTTCACTCTTCCTGCGATGGCCTGGCGAGCTGTCCAGGGTGTACCCCGCCCTCGCCCAGAGTTGGCTGAGATGGGCGCCAGCCTCCCCGCGACCCTAAGCAGGAATAAGCGGTTCAGAAGATGAACGAACATTTCACTCTTCTGGTCCACTGCGTCATCGCTCTTACGTAATGATCTTTTATCCTTATCCAGTGATGAGGGGTCAAGAGGGAAAGTAATGTGTTGCCAGATCCACTTTTTAACAGCATCCTAGTCTGCCTTTTTTTTTCTTGTCTGTTATGTAGTTTGAGGTCCTTTCGCATACTTAACAAAGGAAATATATGAGGATAATACTAAGGAAACAAAAATACAGAAGACCCAAAAGTGGTCCAGAATAATAAAAATGATCTATAGAGGGTGCATCTATTAGCATGTATTGGAACCCCTGTTCAGTCCACATTGTCAGCTACATCACTGAATGAATATGTTTGGGGTTAGTGCTTTGATCTATTATCCATTATCTTCATAACTACTTTTCCTATTTGACAATTATATGAAATTATGTGAGGCTTATTTAGGTGTAGTCTTTTTTTTATTCTTGTGTATTTTTATGATCCTTGGCAAATAAGTTAATGAATCATATTGCTTTTAAATGCTTACACATTAACAGTTATAGTCTGTTATAATCAGCTATACTCACATAGTCATGTGGGAATTTTAATGAATATTAGTCAATTATTTGAGAAATGCGGAGTTTTCATTGCAGACCTGGCAACCCGAGGCGCTTGATCTCTAGCGCGGTATGTTCGATTCAAGAAATATGACTCTGACTCATTACTTCTAATGAATCGAATCCAGGAGTCGACAGAGCAGTGTGGATTATCCTGAAATCGATTTCCAAACCGCAGCACAATAAATTAGATATTATTAGATAAACATGTTCAAAAATGAATACAGGAACGTTATAATAAAGTAAGGATTTACACCACAGGACGTTAGATCTTCAGGAATGAGTTTTTAATTCGGAACGATGAGTCGACTCTTTTGGGAATCGGCTCCGAGTTTTTCATAACAGCAGTAAGGAATGTAGAGATTGAACGGCGTGTCGCAATTGATGTTGTGGTGAAGTTTGTGTTTTTTTTAGGATCCTGGCATTAACAAACAGGCAGGTGACTGAGTCTTCGTGGTGGTTTGTAATGTATGAATGGATAGTTGACGGATTGTCGTCGCTTTTTGTTCCGTTTTCCGTGTTTTCTGGAGGGAATTCGCCGAGCTGGCCTACGGACGGTGAGCTGCCGCCACCACCACGAGACGCGGTCACTTCTGAAAAACAACAACAACAACAACAGGAAAATTATCGACCTGCCAAGCGAAACTATCAAAGGTGAGCCCTTATATCCTGTTGTCGTTCTTCTGCGTTAATTCCTCTTTAATTAACACCAGATCCCCTTTAACGCTTAGCTAGCTAAGGATGGTTGTGTTCCAAATACCCGTAAGTTCCCTAAAAAGTACCCTACTGAGGGAGAAGAAGAATCAGTCATGGTGCGCGCGCGCTATGTATCTTTTCTGAAGTATTTGAAATCCAACCACTATCCAGGCTAGCTAGCTAGTAACTTAGCAACCACAGGCTAGTCAGTTATTAAGCTAGCTGCTGGTCGTCATTAGTTTGGTGTGTTTTTTTTAAATAAAGAAATAATTAAAAGTGTTAGCAAGTATTTAGAAACGGTAAATTAAAATTATAACAAATTTATAGCAATAGCAAAATTAGCTAATTAAAATAGCTAGCTATTTTAGCACGAGTTTGGGGATTAGCAAACATACAAGATGCTAACAACACATCCTAGCATTTAGTGCACTGAAAGATGATATATCTGAGAATATATATATATATATATATATAAATTTTAAACCTAATTATTGTTCATCATGGTTTTACAATGTTTTTATAATGTGGAATTAAAAAAAAAAGGATTTAAGTGACGTAAGTTATGTAGTTTACTTTTATACATTGCCACTTCTTAGGAATAATTATTATTGTTTGATGACTCATCGTGTACTAGAAGTCTGTTCGTCCAATTAAATTTCTCTAGACCTTATGTCCCACCCTTAGGGGCGTGTCCAGCTTTACAGTAGCAGATTGTTAGCATACCGTTGTTGTACGTCGTCTTCAAATATTATTTTATCAGTTTTTAAAACGTAATATCGATTTACGTTGGTCTTGTTGGTCGACGGATGTGTTAAGCTCTCGTCTGTTCCCTGTATACGTCCGGCTGTGTGTTAGAGTTGACATCTCTGAAAAGTTTCATGACGTGATCTGATGTCTCTGTCTCTGTCCTGTCCAAATGCAGTGTCCACTCTCCTGATGGTGTATCGGAGCACCCGGAAATCAAACGGCCGAGACGAGGTAACTCGGATTCGTTCGTGTGTTATTTAAAATTGAGCCTAGCCTCCAGTTGTGATGTTACTAATTCAACCACGACCCCTTATTTGGTTACCGGCTCTTTTCAGATGTGTTCGTCCGAGCGGTGAAGAAGACCTTTGCTGGGATCGCGGGGCTTCTCCGTTTGCGACAGGGCAAGCCGCAGCGTTATGAAAGCGAGAGAGTTTGCAGAGAAACGCAGGTTTGTTGTTCGACTGTTCTGCCTGATTGATCGTCGTGTGTAGCTTTCGTGCACTACCTGAATTTCACCAGAGTGTAAATCTTTTTATATCGGTTCTCTTAAATCCAGATCCGACATGTTGCTCTAGTGGGAATTGATGAAATTCACAGCAACGGCCTGAATAAGTGGATGATTGGTGGGGATGTTAAAATGGGTAAGCACTGCACACACCGCGATCGCGCCTTTCTCCTCGTTGGTGTTGTAGAAGATAGAAACTGTGATTAGCGTAGTGACAGTGACGACTGAGCCACCATTAAACGTGGTGGGGGGAAAAAGAGCAATATCTTATTTTATCAATCACCTTTGATTCTTAAAATAAATCCTGGAGTTCGTTTACTGCGAAGAGGAATATAGAAGTCGTTTTAGGGGGATTTTATTGTAATTTTATTTCTATTCATCCCATCAGAGAAAGCGAGAGAAATGGGGATGAGTGGGAAAGAGAGGAGCATGCCAAACTTCTGCGTTGGCGCCCAGCCCCTTATAAGGAAACCTGAGTGAGTATACAGAGGTCCAGGAACGCCCCAAATTCATTTAATACTCATTCAGAAATAGTAAACAGATATTAAAGTTATTATGAGTATCAGAGACGGTCCAGCATGACGCCTTCAAAGCACGTACACGAAGCAGTCTCCTTGTATAAAAGCATGATGAGGAGGAGGAGATTTTAAAGGGGCTGTATTTGCATGTCAGGATGCTTATGTTTATCTTTTTTCTGAATCTTGAAGAATATCAACCAGTTTTTTGCTTTTTTTTTTTTTTTTTTTTTTTTTTTTTTTTTTCCCCCAAAAACGTGAGTTGTGTTATATTTAATGTGTCTTGAATGTGTATAAGAGTTATGATAGAGCCCCTTTAATTCCTCATGATTTACCCCGTAAACGTTTTTCAGAGAAAGGTGAGTGCTTGTGTGTTTGTTTCCTCTCTAGAAGTGGATCAGTGTTATTTATGGGAAACCAGGACAGGCAGAAAGAGCGTCCTCACAGAAGATCCCTGCACCTGCTGCCCTCGCGCCCCGTCCTCCCTGAAACCGAGCCCCCTGGCCGCACTTACAAACCCTACCTCGCCGTGGAGGAGGTAGAGTGCACGAGGCAGAGAGAAAATGTCATGAAAAGAAAAAAATCTGCTGTTATTTATTTATTGTTGTAAGTACACATGCGCAGCGGTCTGTAAAGATGCGGCCGGCAGCATCGTGTGTCACGGAGAGGGTATGTGCACGCTTACACCCCTCCCGGGTTAGTGGTGCTTGTACGATTAGGAAGGCAACTCTTGATGGGTGGGGATTGGGTACAATTAAAATTAGGGGAGGAAAAAATCCCCTGAATAAATAAACAACCAAATAAATACAGAATAAAAGGTTAATTATAGTAGTAGGCTGTTATTGATAATTAATTCCATGATATTAGTATTATAAACAAAAATATAGTTAATATTTAATGCTGTATCTTATACTACAGTTGAGGTAAAGATGCACTGAAGATTTATTTATTTATTTGTTTGTTTATTTTTAGCTGGCTGAAGAAGTCACTGTATTTTCCCTGTTTTTATCTTAAACGTAACGTTCGGCATCCCGCTGTGTTTCAGGCCCTGAAGGAAAGCGACCGCGAGCACTACAGGAAGCTGGTGGAGATGGTGTCCGAGAAGTACTCGAAGAACAAACCGCTGCCGTTTGGACGAGTGAAACCTCTAACGTACGCGCGACTCACTTTCTACATCAAAATGAAAGCCCAACATCCCATCATAAGTGGCACGAAGTACCGCCAGGGCGAGATGGAGAGTCTATCGTTATCTTGTAGTCGATACCTGTAGAGTTTGTTCATGGTCATTTTATAGTAAGCTTCATGTTGTGATGTCATAGAAATTCCGGCAGTTTTATAGTCGTAACTTTATAAGTTATCACTTGTCTTGCACGTTGCATCATCAAGTTTCCGACGGACTGAATCAGTCAGACAGACCTGTCACTGCCACCGATCAGGATGTACCACCTGACCGTAGACACTCGAAGCGTTTCGAAGGTCGTCGTCTTTACCGGTTTGAAACCTGATATGACCGGTACACAATGTGTCGTAAGTCGCAAGTAAGCGAATTGGCGGTTGAGCCGGAGTCATTCAGTTCCTCTTTTTTTGCCGTGACCGATCAGCGTGCGCGGTTGTACCATATGATCTTATACACCTGAAGCGTTGTGAGGAACATCACTAACGTCTTTGTCTGTGAATCCGCTGTGTTTTCAGCACGACGTTTCCGCATGGTCGTACTACACCTGAGGTCAGCAAACCTACGCCAATCAAAGGTGTGTTTAATAAAGCAGCACATGCAGCGAATTGTTTAATTTTTTATGGCTTATTAATTTGTGTGTGTGTGTGTGTGTGTGTGTGTGTGTGTGTGTGTGTTTATAGTGAACCCACATACACCAGTGTGGAGGAATTCCACTTTAATCAACCATGTAAAGGACAGGTAACCTTTTCTTCCCCCCCAAAAAGCTCTTCCTTTCCTCAGACTTAACCCTGGGTTAACGCTGGGGCCCGATTTCCACGATTTGAGGGTCGTGGGATCGAATCGTGGTGATCTTGGCAGATTCGGGACGATCGCGCTGATCATGGCAAAATCTTTGATTGTTACGTTTACGCCAGTTTAACAGACTGTAATAGACCTTGATATACCATCATGGGGGATTTTGATGAACTTGGCAACACGATTCCATCAAGTTTCATCTCTTGGATGCAGCCTGCCTCCTTTTTTATACCCCGACTGTGCTCCAAGCGTGCTCATAAATCGTGGAGCTCTGTGCTTTTTTTTTTTTTGATTGCAGACATCATGCCCCAGTGTAAACCCAGGGTTTGGCGTTATTGTGTTCCCTGCGAAGCATAGCCATGTTTCCAAGGCTGTCCACCGGCGCCACACATAGTTCTTGTTAACCCTCTAGCAGTGCTGGTTCTTTATGGATTTATTTTATAGTTATGTTAAAGGGTCCTTATAGCACTTCCTACTCGCCTATTGAAACTGGGTCACCTTGACCTATTTTTAAGGTCATAGGGGCCATGTGACATGCACACGCTGTCATGTTAAAAAGTCATGTGTCAAATTTAGCACAGGCTTCGTTGGTATTTACCCCAGATATGCCCGTGGACATGCCTGTTAACCTTGTAAAAATAAAAACATGATGATGCTTAGTGTACACGAGGGTTTATTTGTAAATAAATCCCTGTTTAAACTTGGTTTATTTGTGACTTTCAGTGCACAGGTCAGCGATGCTGTGAGGAAGAAATCCGAACAACCTTCGAATAAGAACAGGGTACGCACAGGCACGCACAGGATTTGTGACACTTGTTCTCGCTATGCAACAGTCTCTCAGTTTTGTCTTGTTTTTTTGTCTCGACGTCTGGTCCTCCTCGGGTCCTCCCGTGGCTCCAGTTGTTAGATGTGGATCTGTCGGTCGAGGTAGAAACCCGGCTGAACCTGAAGGACCGGGAGACCACCGCGGTACGTCATCCGGTAGTGCAGACACGCTCAGAACCTGGCTTTGACATAGGGAAACACCTGGACGAGGAATTTCCCAGACTGACCAAGGTGACGGTTCACTCTTTAATAAACCACTCGAGGGCGGGCTGTTAGAGTAAAGTGATCATCGGGGGGTTTTATTCCTCATTTTGTTTAGTAATAATATTTTCGCTCCTTATCACGCTTGAATAGTTAAGTGTGTGTGTGATGCATTATAGGAGATGCAGCAGGAGGTGAGTGTTGCTCTCGCACAGAGAGACCCTGATGTAATCCTGAGCAGTGCTTTCAAGCTGCGTATAACTCCGAGGGATCTGGCAACCCTGCAGGACGGCTGCTGGCTCAATGATGAGGTATAATTAAAAAAAAAAAGATTTTTAAGAAATCGTTACACCCCGTATTTGAATACTCGATTCTGATTGGTCAGTCATGGATTTGGGGTCACATGTAGTGGAAATTTTTTAAAGCAGTATTTTGTCTCTAGTTATTGCTTTCTTTAGTAAGTAGCCGCAGGATAATGTAGAGAGAGTCGGTTGCTATGGTGATTTAATTCCTTTCAGAGTGACTCAAGACCTGACCATGTTGAGTGTATTGTCTCCTTCTGTCCAATCAGATTAGAGAATTCAGGAATGCTGTATTGTTATGAAGTATGATGATGATGATGATGATGATTCTCTCCCTGTCTGTCAGGTGATCAATTTCTACCTGAACCTGGTGATGACCCGGGCGGAGCAGGAAACGGGCGGGAGGAAAGTCTACTGCTTCAGCACCTTCTTCTTCCCCAAGCTGCACGGGGGAGGACACGCCGCGGTGCGCCGCTGGACCAAGGCCGTCGACCTCTTCCTTTACGACATCATCCTCGTCCCCCTGCACCTGGGGGTCCACTGGTCTCTTGCCGTGAGTTGGGTTGGCTTTGTGGAGGGAGCCAAAAAAATAAAAATAATAATAATAATAATGTAGCGGGATTTTATTTCTTTCTTTTTTTTTTTTTTTCTAGGTTGTCGACTTGAGAGCGAAGTCTGTGAGGTCGTACGACTCCATGGGTCAGAGGCATGACGACATCTGTAACCGGATACTGTGAGTGGCTAGGCTTGGTTTCTATGGAAACGACTCATACAGCTTGTATTTATTTATTGTGTGTGTGTGTGTGTGTGTGTGTGTGTGTAGGATGTACATGAAGGAGGAGTACGAGGTCAAGAAAGGAAAAGATCTTGAAATCTTAAAGTGGACGGTGACCAGCCTGCCAGCCACTGTAAGCTTTCAGCAGGACGTTTTTATTTTATTCTTAATTCGTTTTTACCTTTTTTTTTTTTTTTTTCTTTTCAATAATACTATTAAATTTTTGGGAAAATAATTCCAGGAGGTTCCCCAGCAGAAGAACGGAAGTGACTGCGGCGTGTTCGTGTGCAAGTACGCTGATTACATCGCACGTGGACGCCCCTTTACCTTCAGACAGGTAACTGTAAATATGTAAATGAGCATTTCTCTCAGTCCTGGTTGAATACAGGGGTGAATGGGCGTCGATCCCGATTATACCGCGTCCTACTAGCCAGCTAATGGAGAACGGTAACAGCCATGGGGGGAGGTTGGGGGAATACAGCCCCCCGGCTGATTCTTTCACCATGTTTGATCCCGATCTTCTCCAGAATGTAACAGAGGGTTACTTAGGCAATACTCCATTTCCCCGAAAAGGGAAAAAAAAAAAAAAGTCGGGGTACACCCTGAACGGCTCACCAGATCATCACAGGGCCAACACACACACAACAATTCAAACTCACACCTAGGGGCAATTTGGAACAGCCAGTTATTCTCATGTGCTCATCTTTGGACTGTGGGAAGAAACCGGAGTACCCTGAGGAACAAAAAAAATAAAAAAAAATAAAAAAAAATAAAAATTAAAAACCCTGGACCTCATTGGTGGAGGTGTTGAAGGCTGTTGGGTTTCACTGCTAAAATAAAAACACAATTTTTTTAATTATTTCTGATGTTATCTTTACTGTTTACATTTCTGTATTCTGCAGTGACTAACGAACAAATATACACTTTTCTCCCAAAAAAAAGTCCCACACTGTAATATTTACTTGGAGAGCCTTTATCCCTGATCACAGCATGTAATCTCCATTTCTCCATCACTTTTGCTCCAGTTGGTCCGGTCGAGGCTCAGCAACATTAATGTGGCAATAAAATGAAGTCAGCTGATAATCTGAATGTA
>JAQMYF010000021.1:1554394-1566855 GCA_030014195.1 Neosilurus mollespiculum | reverse complement strand
TGGAGAAGACTTTATGGAGGGGTTCAGTTTTTCCCTCATCGATTCAAGACGTCGGAGAGAAATGAACCCGACACCGGCTGGAGATAAATGTTACGTTGATTAATTTTGTTGAAACAATGGCATGGCGATTATGTGCTGTAAGTAAAGATAAAAGCTCTCCAGCAAAATATGACAGAGTGACTTTTTTAATTTATGGTAATAATAATAAAGTTGAAAAGCGACAGTTGGATTGAACCGTGTGGTATCGATGAGGAGAAGACGGGTTCTATCCCGTACCCATGGCCTGTCTTTTGTCTCCGCGCAGTGTCACATGCCGTATTTCCGCAAACTGATGATCTGGGAGATTCTGAATCAGAAGCTGCTGCTGCAGTAGGGAGGCAAAAAAAAAAAGCAACACCACCGTTGACCCTTGACCTTTAACTTGACCTGACCAAAGCACCGGACCACACAACATTCATCCTCCATGTTTCTGTCCAGACGTCCGAGTGTCTGCTCCTGACCCACCCTCGCCTCCGTCTTGGTTGTTCAGACGGGTGTTGGTGTTTGAATCACGTGTGTGTGTGAGTGTGTGTGTGTGGGTGGACGGGAATATTACAGGATGAAGATTTGGACTTGACGGTGAACCACGTAATCAGTACATGGAGGAAGAGGAGGTGGTTCTGTTTTCTTCACAAAGCATTGGTTATTCCTAGGGTTCTCTTATCGTCCCTGTGTGTGTGTGTGTGTGTGTGTGTGTGTGTGTGTGTGTGTGTGTGTGTGTGTGAGGCTCTCGTGTCCCCTTTCCCGACTCAGAAATGTGATTGAAGTAGTATTCGAGTGTACACTAATGTAAAGATCTACAGGATGTCATTCTTTTTCCAAACTAAGCATAAAATATCGGAGTATTTTTTTTTAACACCGTGTTTAAACAACGAAACCATCCAAAAGATTTTCAAGTGTTTATTCTGGTGAGCGTGCAGGTCTGAGGACTCAATTGTACGATTATTTTTTTTTCCTGTCGTGGAAATCACAGATAGTGACTGAAGTGAATGTATGTGGGGAGTTTTATGGTACCTGAGCTGCGGATTTCCATGAAAGCGGCAGTATTTATTACGCGTTTACGCGGGGGGTGCCTTGATGAGACCTTTTTGTTTTGGGTTTATTATTTTTTCCAAATTTACAGAATAGATTTATAAAATGCACTACTTATGTGCTTCGGAAGAGGCGTGTGCGTGCGTGCGTGCTTGTGTGTGTGAGAGAGAGAGAGAGAGAGAGCGTGAACTATGTATAATAAACAGCGATGCCTGATTTTATAGATTGGATTTGGATTATATACTATATTTATAATGCAAGTATTATTATTATTTTTCCAAACTGGATGTGAAATGAATGCCAAACAGACGTGGGTATTTCAGTGACAGTGCATGGTCAAGGAACGCCCTTTAAAAGGAGCAACAAGTAGCATTATTATTATTATTATTATTATTATTATTATTTATTTCTGGTCTTGTATTGTTGTATTAGAGAAAACACCCCCCACCCCTCCAAAATAAAACCAGTAGGTGAGTTGGAGATGCTAAATTGTTTCTTAGTGTAAGTCTGTGTGTGTGGATGGGGTGATGGGGTCCCGCGATGTCCCGGGGTCCAATCCAGCTCCTGTGTGTTTCCTGACGAGGCGTACCGAATGAATCGTTGTCGTCGTTTAAGGCCTGGGTGTTTTCCAGAGTCCGTGTACTGCAGGTGGAAAGAGAATCTCACCACCGCGGAGCTCTCCCTGTTCTCCTGCCTTCATCCGGAACGTTTCCGATCTCAGTGGGAAAAATTCTACTTTTTGCTCCTTTCTTTCTTTTTTAATTTATGACCTGACACTTCAACATGTTTCAGCTGGACTATTAGTGTTATCTGACCTGTGTGTGTGTGTGTGTGTGTGTGTGTGTGTGTGTGTGTGTGTTTTAACTACTGTATGTATATGTGCTGCTTTTTTGTTGTTCATGCAGAATGTTAGTAATTATTTTTATAAAGAATAAAGTACTGGAAAGAAAACATTATCTATTTTCTTTCTTTCTTTCTTTCTTTTTTTGATGGAAATTTACAGCCTGCTACAATGCAGCACTGAATGTCCCTTTTTGCCTCCTTTAGGGATTTGTTTTCTTTTCCTTCTCTGTAATCCACTTCTTGTCTCCTCTTTATGAGGCGTAGGCAAAGCTAACCAAGAGGAATCAAGAATGAATGTACTTGAAACGTTCTCGATGTCCTTGCACTCGCCAAAACAGCCTTCCAAATTCTGCTGTGACACCGAGAACATGTACAGCATATTTTCATCATCAGGTGGTTTTTGCTTACGTTTTTGAAGCGGCAGCCTTGCTAACATACGTTTGATGGTTTGCATTAGCCTGTTTTAGAAAGACGCCGTTTGTAGGCCGTTTCACTCTTGCTAGAGTGAGACATCACGAGTATGTGGATGAGGAAACGTCAGTTTATATAAGGCAAGATAACGGCAATAATAACAGTATACAGATATTAAACTACCAAATCCGGTATGAACTAGCAGATCTTTTGAAGAAAATGAAAGTAGTGACATCTACACATTTACATTAAGCAGGCGTCTCCTCGTATTCGAGTACGTGTGGTGTATCGCTCAGTGCGTTTAAATCCACAAGGCTTTTGTATTCGCAGCTCCTATGTCAGTCACGTGTCAGTTTGTGCAGTCCTAAAATTGATTTATTTATTTAATAACAGTAATGTGTCTTGATGTTCAAAGACATACTTTGTATGCATGCTTTTATTATTAAGTTTGGGTTTAAGTCCCCTTTAAATTAGCCAATAGGAAAGAGTCTTTGATTAATTAAATCACTAGTGCAGAAAGTCATGTTTCAACTGATGCAGTGAGTAGCTTCACCTTTCTCTGAGATGCACGTAGCAAGATGTATCGTGAGGTTGGGGAAAAGATTTCACTGCATTACAGAAGGTCAGATTATTGACCTACATTAAACACCTGCAAAGATGGTGCTCAGATGTGACCCGTGATGATGTAAATGCTTAATGAAATGGAGAGTAGAACTCGGGGGCTATGCGATAAAGTGAAAATAAGAACATTGCCATGAACACAATGCACAGGATTGGGACCCAAGCGCTGTGTGTTCATATTTAAGCCACTTCTTAGTGAGGACAGTCGTATTAAAAGGCTTCAGTCTGCAGGAAGAATCAAGATCACGTGATCATGAGTCCAGCGTGACCCTATACAAGAGCGATGGGCGTGTCAGGGTAAGAGGGGAAACAAACCTTTAGAGTCAGTGTTATGATCTGAGGGTTGTTTCAGTTGGTCGGGTCGAGGCTCGGCAACATTAATGTGGGAGTAAAATGAAGTCAGCTGACGATCTGAATGTACCGAATGACCCGGCTATCACAGGAATGAATTCTCTGACTCCATGGGAGTAAAATCCGAATCCATAGTCAAGTGGTTCAGGGAGCATTTAACAAATGTATCGGCACCCCAGAGTCCTGACCTGAGCCCCAGTGGAAGTGTTTGGGTGAAGATGCTGGAGAAGACTTCAACACGAGCTCAGAGGAACGGTATGTAATGACATTGCATACATTTTATATTAGTGTGCACAACTTTTTTTTTTTTTCTGGTAGGACCGTGCATTAGTGCCTCTTAGTGCATGTTCTTCATTTAAAACTGTCCTGCCTCCACTTTTGATAATTTGCTGATGGATGCATAATGATTTGTTTTCTAATTTAAGCTGCATTTATTTAATTCTTTAAATAAAGTATAAAAACAAGGATCTATTCCTCTTTTATGCCTAGAAGTTCTGCCTTATGTAAATATTTCCTGTTCATATTAGATGTACTGACAGTATCTCACCACCAGGTGGAGCTGATTAGCATGTTTCATTCATGGTACTCTGGACATCCTGAAGGACATGATGCAGGATCTCGTGTCAGCAAAGCATGATGGAGCCATCGGTATGTTTATGATGATAAATAAATTTTAATGATATACCAGCTTTGACACTATACACAACAAACTCCCCTGAATGAGCCGGAAATGCAGGTCCAGGATTAAACTACACACGGCGTTCATTTCAACTAACTAAGAATTCAAGCAAGACACAAACACAGTGGGGGGAAAAAAACCTGAATATATAATTATAACTAATATAAATATTTAGGCTGTGAGTGAAAGCGGAGCTCCGGAAATGTTTGTGCAAGTGCACTCAGCGCCGACGACATTTTATTGGGTTGCCTGTGTGGGCATGTGACCAAAAATCGAGCTCATGGCTTTACGACGTTTGCAGAAGTGTGGAGCTCTGCGTTAAATAATATAATTGTTTCAAATAATTAAGTAAATTATTAAATAAATAGGCAAGCAAGCACACACGGTCATCTTTTGTGGTGCGGAGAGGACATAATCAGATTTCACAATTTGATTCAATTTAATTTTTTTTTTTTGCGTGGAAACAAAATATCGCAATATTTTGTTTCCACACGAAAGGGCGTAGTGGTTAGCATGTCCGCACCACAGCAAGGAGGTCCTGGGTTCGATTCCCGGGCTCGGTGAGGGCATTTCTGTGTGGCGTTTGCATGTTCTCGCTGTGCTTGTGTGGGTTTCCTCCGGGTGCTCCGGTTTCCTCCCACAGTCCAGAGACATGCACATTAGGCTAATTAGTTGTTACTATTATTATTATTATTATTATTATCCAAATCGCTCCTAGGTATGAGTTAGTGTAAATGATTGTCTGTGTGTTGGCCCTGCGATGGCCCGGCGAACTGTCCAGGGTGTACCCCGCCCTCGCCCAGAGTTGGCTGAGATGGGCGCCAACCTCCCCTAACTAGGATTAAGTGGCTTAGAAAATGAGTTTGATTACGATTATACATGGATCTCGATTAAATATTGTGACATACGCTGTGTTGGTGCTGGAAGGTTCTGCTGTTCTGTGTAGGTCACTGCTGCTCACTTTCGGAACCGTCCCACGGTTCGGAATTGCACCGTTTAATCCTGCCCTGAATTTGGAGTGGAAACAAAAAAACACGACCCAGTTCTCACCCGAATAAGACCGCCCACTTCCTGTCCTGCCCTCTCACGATCCTCTGGTTAATTTATCATCATGTCTTAATTATTCACGCACCCATACGTGTGTGACGGAGACACCGGCAGCTGGTGATCATGGCAGCGTAAAAGGAGCTGTGATATCTGAGAAAGATCCGGACGGGCGTGTAAACAATATGACGAGCACTGTCGAGGACGGGCTCCGTTCTGAGTCTGATTTCCCTCCGGGTTTTTCTCCAGAAGGTTTTTTTTCCCCCTCAGTCACCCCCCACCCCCATTTGAAAATGTTCCACAAATTAAAACAAACTGGTGCGAAAGCAGATATGGAAGTGTTTCCGGATCCGAGATCTCATCTAAATCTGATCTGCGTCCGCACTCTTCAATCCGTCAGCACCTCGTGCGGTCCTCACTGTAAGCTTTTGTGCCATAGGTCGAAGCATGGCACGGCGTGTAGTCGCACGTACTTCTGCCCGCCAGAGGAGCACTCGAGGCAGCCGTAGACGGTCTCTCGACGCTGGTGGGACTTGCTGCACAGAGCACACAGGCCTTTCGGGATGTTATGGTTGAGCAGGTTGACTCGAGTGTGCTTGTCCTCCCGTAGGTACGACGTGGACAGGTCGGTCATGCTGGCCGCCTTCTCGTAGTAATCCGCCACGTCGTCCATGTACAGGTCCGTGTGCGTGAGCTCCTCGAACGTTCGGTCGTCTGGGACAGGGAAGTGAGAATTAACCCTTACAGAAACTTAATTATAGGATATTTAAGCATGTTGGGCTGGCGACATGTATTTAAACGGACACCGGTATATTCGCACACAGGTCATGTGACTTCCGATGACGATTGCATGCACCAGAACTCATTTCTAATTGGGTGGGGTGGTGAATACTTTAGCACAGTATACGACATGCTTTATGCAGGATCATATTGTCTGGCCTCTCGACACCTTACCTGCTCTGAAGGGGTTCCCGTAAACCATTCCCGAAAGAAACCTGCGCAGCCTGCCGACCGAAAACCTGCCGATGAAACCTCCGAGCTGCTCGCGCATCTGCTCTCTCTCAAATCCTCCGACGGACTCGGGGGCCACACAGATATCTGATCCGACGGAGTAAAGACATGTTGGAGACACGGTACGTATGACTGTTTATAGCTACTAGAACATCATGCTAACTTTAATAACGTTCTTTAAACGTAAGTATAACCGAATAAAATGTACTGAGACGTCCGTCTACTTACCGAGACGCCCATCAAGTCGCACGTAAAGGTCAAATATGCTGAAGGCAATGGTGGTGTGGGCGGGAATTACAATGGCTTTGTCGCGGCCTCTGGGATTATGGATGTCGTCTATCTGAAACTGTAAGAGAGGTGTGTGTGTGTGTGTGTGTGTGTGTGTGTGTGGGGTTTTACTCAACACCATGCAGTATATTCATACACTGTGCGCATGTTTACCCTCATGGTAGCCACATGAACGCCAGCGTGGACGGTGAGAGAACACTGCCGCGTGGTTCGAATGCTCTCCATGACAACGCACAATACGGTCCGCCCACTGTTCTTTGACTGACGGATCAGACAGTGATCCAGGTCGACTTTCCTGGACAGAAAGAAGACGTCAGCCAGTAGATACAATCGAGTGCCAAAGTTTACACACATACAGTATATACCACCCCACCCCACCCCATCACATCACATCATATCCGCTACCTTGAGTTCAGCTCCCGTAGTAAATTCGGAACCTCCACCTCATGCTTGGTCACGACCCCAAAGGACGCTTTCACTGCCACGGAGTCCGAACCGCTGATATTGACGCCCACTTCGTGGATCAAATGGTTGCCCAGCCGGCCGTTTAGAGACACATCTGACTTGTCTTCATAGTTGAGAAGCTGGTAAGAGGAAACTCCTGATATGGGATGTCAGGGTGAAGTAATGTAATAAACCATTAATAAAACATGTGACATCGAATTAGAAAGTTTAACAACAAAACCAAAAAGCATTTTTAACATTGCTGTTTACTCTCACTCATCTGCTGAGCTGCATAACCCTATTAAGGCCACAGGGAGGCGGGAGCCTATCTCAGCCAGCACTGGGTGAAGGCGGGGTACACCCTGAAGAGTTCACCAGTCCATCACAGGGTCAACACACACGCACACCCAGGATTCAATTTGGAACAGCCAATTAGCTTAATGTGCTTGTCTTTGGATTGTAGGAGGAAACTGGAGTACCCGGAGGAAACCCACGCAAGCACAGGGACGACATGCAGTGTCCACACAGAAACGCCCTCGCCAAGTCTGGGACTCGAACCCGCCCCTTTCTTGCAGTGAGGCGGACGTGCTAACCGCTACACCTTGACAAATTTCCGAACCTGCGTTCCTGTTTTGAGATCAGCTCGTGTCTTTTTTTTGCTAATTAATAAATCGATAAATCCTGGCAATCCTCGTCTCACAATATTTCCTGTTATCAGAAAACCCGAAACACCTTTAATCCCTCACTTCGCCTTCGTCCGGACCCTCACCTGCAGTGATCTCCTTTTCTCCGACAAGTATGTCCTTGAGCGAGAACGGAGTCGAGGCGTATTTGTTCTTCTTCCAGAAGTGCCTCCGTTTCTTCCTGGTCACCAGGCTGAGAGGTTGATATCGGTCGGCCTCGCTGAGGCTGGGGACGGGAATCAGCCTTCCGGTGTCCCCCACCTGCTTCACAAAGTTCTTAGTGGCTGCTGCGAACATCCTGAAACCTCATGACTCGACACGTCGAATCCAAGCACCGTCCGTCGCCTCTGTGAGCTTTACAGTGTTAAATGGTGTTGTTGGTATCGATATGTACGGCATGTTTGCTTCCAGGAAGAGAAAGAGAACGTACCTGTACAATGACCGCTCGGGTCCAAGTGATGAATAATGAATAGGGCAGAGAAAGCTGATAAGCCTGTCCTGTGGAATACACTGCGTTCCTCCCTGTCACTCGGTGTCAGCTTTAGACTGCATCATAACTGCATTCAATTCTTCTTAATACAAGGAGTTCGTGTCATTTGAACTCTTCTGTGAGGAGTCTGCATGTTCTCCCGGTGCTTGTGTGGGTTTCCTCTGGGTACTCCGGTTTCCTCCTACAGTCCAAAGACATGCACTTTAGGCTAACTGGCTGCTCCAAATTGCCATGAGATAGTCTGGTGAGCTGTTCAGGGTGTACCCCGCCTTCTCCCAGTGTTGGCTGAGATAGGCTCCAGGTAATTTGGAGCAGCCAGTTAGCCCACAGTTGGACTGTAGGAGGAAACCGGAGTACCTGGAGGAAACCCATGCAAGCACAGGGAGAACATGAGTACTCCACACAGAAACACCCCGAGCCCGGGAATCGAACCCGGGACCTCCTTGCTGTGAGGCGGACGTGGTAACCACTGCGCCGCCGTGACGCGTGGATATGGAGTATTATCGTGATAAATTGTGAGTAATAATTCTCCATATCATACCTCACCTCATTCAGTAACTGCTTATTGTCCACGGTCACTGATTCTGAAATATTAGAATTAACAAAATGCCGTCCCAAAGAATACGAAGAAATCTTCGATTTAAGCATCAATACCAATAGATCACAGATTCAAATCCAGCGTAATGCTGCAGCCATCCACGACCAGGAGAGCTAATTAGTCGAGCTTTCGAGAGAGGGAGGGAGGGAGGGAGGGAGGGAGGGGAAGTCTGTAAGCTCATTTGTACGAAGGGGCGGATAGTCCCTTCCCTCCGAATGTGTTAGGCTGCGCTTAAATACATGCAGCAGTGGTAATGTGGTAGCATTATGTGTCACGGAGGGGGGCATGCTTACGCCACTCCCTGGTTGGTGGTGGTCGTAAGTGATAAGGAGGCACCATTTGGTGGCTGGTAACTGGATACGAGTAAAATTAGGGGAGAAAAATAAGAAAAAAAATTTAAAAACACCCCCCCACCCCCCCCACCCCCCGAGGGGAAAAAAAAAGCCGTAGTGCTTTAAAATGTAAAACTTAACCATAGACTTTTAGTTTGTTTTTTTTTCTTATGTGTAGTGTATACTAAAACAGTTATTCACCTCATCCGAGGTGGATATCGTTGAATGGCGTTATATAGTGATCAGTGTTCCTTCTCAGAGACTATTCAGTCATATCTACCTCGCCTGAGGTGAATAATCATTCATTATGTAGCATGTACAAAAGCACTTCATGGCTAAAGAGAAATAATAACAACGATGAAACAGACCCCCTTCTCTCTTCAGCGAAGTGGTACCCACAAGATCTCCAGCCTGTTAAAGGAATGAGTACGTACACTCAGGAAATGATAATATCCTGCCACCCAAATATACTTCCAGGGCTTCAGAGTTCGGAGCTGACGCGGAAACGTTCACCTTCTTCAATCACATTTATACATGGAAACAACCCCCCCACGGCGTACAGTGTAAATAATTTTATATAAGGATAGCCCTAGAGAGTAATTATACATCTTGTAAATGTAGATGAATGGCTACGCCGTAAACCCACCGCGGTGTGCTGGTCCTTTCTAACAACACTCCATTCTTAGAAGTGTAAAGATCCCCTATTTATGGAATAAGTGGCTCACACATGACCTCATGTGGTTCTCCCTGTAATTTCACTACTGGGTGGAGAAAAGTAAAGTCAGATCCTGTTTGAGGAACATTTTGCGAAGCGTGTGTGTGTGTGTGTGTGTCAGTAAGAGCGCTCTCACAAAGCAGTGTCTGTATGGAAAACAAGCAGAGTTCACACTGCTTCATTGTGGTGCGCGCCTGGAACATCCCTGAGGTCAGAGTGTTAGCCTGACGGCAGTGACGATAACAGAGAGTAAATAGGTGTGTGTGTGTGAGTGTGTGTGTGTGAGTGTGTGTGTGCCCTGCTAGCTAGCTAACCCGGAACAAATTACCTAATTTAGTACACTCAACAACTGGGAGGGTGAAGAGGGGATTGTGGGATTGGAAAGTTTGGTTTGTTCCTGACCAGTGTTGCACAGGAACTATTTAGAAAGCGAGATCAGAGAGAGATTGTACCTTTTTTTGGAAGGGATCGAGTCCAACTAAAATAGCCACAGGTTCTAATAACGCCTGATAGCCTACTTTTTCGAATAAGTGGTGTGTGGAGACTATGCTGAAAATAACTACAGGTTATGTTATAACAGTCTGAGCTCAGCTAAATGTTGCATTTAAAAGAAATGTTGGGATGATACGGAGAGAGCTGCGTTTACGTTCCTTCATATGGATCATCCGGCCCGGTCACTGGGCCGTCACCGGTGATAAGGTAGGAAGGAGCGTCCAAAAACGGCGCGGTGGCACAATGGTTAGCGTGTCAGACTCACAGCAAGAATGTCGTGATGTTTCTGGGTGGAGTTTGCATGTTCTCCCCACGCTTGTGCCGATTTCCTCTGGGTACTCCAGTTTCCTCCTGCAGTCCAAAAACAAGCGTGCTAGGCTGATTGGCTGTTCCAAATTGCCCCAGGTGTGCTTGTGAGTGTGAATGGTTGTGTGTGTGTGTGTGTGTGTGTGTGTGTGTGAGATGGCCCGGTGAGTTATACAGGGTGTACCCCGCCTTCACCCAGAGTCGGCTGAGATGTGCACCAACCTCCCCGCAAACCTAATTAGGACTAAGCGGCTTACAAAATGAATGAATCACACAGTGGCAAAAAAAACCCAACACTTAAGGAAGTTCTGAAGTAGGTGTCATACTTTAATTCAATGTTTAGAGTTACCTTAAATGTTATGGAGCTCCATGGAGCCAATTAGTTCTTTTTCTTAGCAGCTGTATTGCTCCTTTAGCAGGTGAGGGTTAGGGGCCTTGCTCAAGGGCCCAACAGTGGCAACTTGGTGGTACTGGTAGTTGTGGCGGCGGCAGTGGCTCAGTGGGTTCGGAAGTCACCTCAGTTGGAAAGGTTCTGGGTTACTGAGCCAAAGGTCGGTGGTTCAGTCCCCTGTTCCACTATGCTGCCACTGTTGTGTGGCCCTTAACCCTCAGTTGTATAAAAATAATAAATGCCGTAGGGTTGGCTGCCTTTAAAGCTGCCGTATCAGATTTTCAAAGTTAGCATAGGTTAGTTAGTGTAAGTAACACCGACTCATGGATGCTTTGAGTCAGGATTCCTCTGATGTGGCTTAATTATATCAGGTGGGTGTAGTGGTTAGGATGCTGGGTTTATGATCAAGGTTTTGTGGGTTCGAATCCCCGTTAGACCCCCACCTTGCTACAACCCTCTGGGTAAGGTCTTAACCTCTGTCCGGCCACCAGTAAAAATACCCGGAAGGTAACGTTATGGACTAGCATCCCATCCAGGAGGAGTTGAACTCCTAGTTCCTTCACGCTAAACCAGGGATAAGCTCCGGCTCTGATGAGCCACCAGGGTCGGGTGTAAAAGCCCAACAGACTTTACCTTTTTTAATTATGTCAAGTGGTTGAGAAAAGACATTTGGAAAACTGATTTCATGTCAGGAATGCTTGTTTGTGTTTGGATGGGCCTCTTGTCGGTCATTTTATAGACATGTGACTGCATGGATCGCTGTAAATCCTGTGGGCGGAGCTTCTGAAGAAGATGGGCGGGAATTTGGGACGGTTTAAAAGAGGTACGGAAATAAAATGTTAAACCCATGTTTGTACTAATACGTTACAGACTGAAAAAAATTGACTATGGACCTTTAGGTTAATGGGAAAAGTAATCGCTTGTCTGACCAATCAGATTCGAGAAACCTGTGGCAGTTACCACGACTTTTGTAAACACGACCTCCGTTTCTGTTCGTCATCACGAAGTAGGAGAAAAATATAACTGGTACTAAGAATATCTAATGTTTTGACCCCAAGTACAATTTAAGGAGTGCAAAAGTTTATTATTTTATTTAAAAAAACATTTTTAATGAAATAATATAAACTGCAGTAGTGGCAGTTGGAGACCCTGCAGTGAGTTAGAAAGAAAACAGCGTAACTAACGACTCATGGATGACTTGAGCAGGGATTCCTCTGATCTGAGTCCCGAACCCACTGAGCCCTGAATACTCTGTACATCACAGCTGTTTTTCTCCTCTTCCAGTCGCGTTCCCTCCTTCAGTCCGTCTGCGGCCTGATCTCCGGATGCTGGTTGATATATCCTACATCCTTTATCACCCTCACGCACAGCTGGTTTTGGCATCTCGAGGCATTAAGGCGAATACACCAAAAACAGCATATTGAACTCCAAGAGGAAATCGCTCGAAAGTAAGGGTCAGGTTACTAAGCGGCTTAAGAGACGTGAGGGTGTTGTTTTGTCTATTTTTGCCTTATTCATGGCACAAAAATTCAGGGTGACCCAATAAAACCGCCCACATTTCAGGGGTAAATGGGGAAAAAAAGTCTTTAAAGAGAATCAAATTATTATTTGCACACATAAAACTTCCTTTAATACAGTTTTTATTCGTCATGCTTTAAAGATCATCCTCCGGATGGTGGCCATCATCGACT